>MU182182.1:153519-184428 GCA_016904865.1 Pissodes strobi | reverse complement strand
TCTAATGTAACTATTACAGTATGTACATGTTGTGTTTAGACACCTAGTTTGCCCCCACGGGCTAATCTATGGGACCACACAAAATAACCTTAATATCTCCTTAATACTTGAGGGTCCTTTAACTGTTCTGTATTGTAACGAGTGTTCTTTCTACCATGTTAACAAAGCTCATGTATCAAGATGACTGAAGACCACATGATTGATTTTCAGCCTGCTGGAGAAGATTTAGCTGATACTCCATCAGCGTGTAAATACACTTTTCAACTTTTTGATACTCTTATATGCGACCAACTGGAATAAATTCTGACCAAAACTAAATTTAAATTTAGCAAAGATTTAAATCTTTTCTTTACCTCAATTTTTTTCAAATGATTTAAGTCGTTGACCATTTTCTGCGGCAATGGCTTTTGACTTATGATTTGAATATTTTCCAAAATGATTTTGATTTAAAATCATTCTGAAAATATTTAAACTTTTGTTGCATTTTCGAGTTATTTAAATATTTTTTTTTTGTTTTTCATGTTTTGATAAAAAATGTTAATGTATGGAAAAATATTTCTCGTTGTTTGTAAAATTGGGGTTTTAGCCTTGAATCCTATTACCAGCCTATATTACCTACATTTGATAATTGAATCTATCGCTCATAACAAATAATTGAATATATGAGAAAATGTATATAAAAAAAAAGTATTTAGATTTTTTACAAAATGATTTTCTCTCGAGAAAAGCTTTGTATCATGTAAAGTCATTTAAATCGTTTCCAAAAGATTTAAAATCAAATAAAATATTTAAGATCTTTAACAAAATGATTTTGATTCGTGAAAACCATTTAAGTCGTAAATATATTTATGATTCGACGAATACTTCCTAAAGTGAAAAGATTTAAATCATTATACTAGTGGAAATGTATATTTGATTTATGATTCCATATCTTTTTAAAAAATTTAAATAATTTAATACTTGCTAGCAAGAATACTGAAGCACGAAATGTTAAATAAAATGTATATTTAGTTGTCTAAATACATATTTTTTAAACTACAATGTACTCAATGAATTTTAAGGGATCATTTCCTGAAATGGATTGAGAGTTTGGCCGACAGACAAACTCCAGCCTGGTTAGGATTACCTAACAATGCAGAAAGAGTTCTTTTGACCACCAGGGGAACTGACTTAATAAGTAAGCTTCTTAAAATGCAACAGTTGGAGGACGATGATGAATTAGCGTACAAGGCAAGTATCTAATAAATTATGTCGTAAGTTCTAAGTTAATATGGATTCACATCTTACGAAATCTGATCTCCCTTTAGCGTTCTCCAACGAGTGAAATCAACTATTACATACATTTGTGGAGAAGGAAAATATTTAGGTTTAGTTGCTTTTCTCGATTTTCACGTTTTTATTCCTTGAGAATACTAAACATCGTCTTACAGTAATGTGATCGTTCTTAACATCTGTTAGATACTCCATGGTATCCATGTCAGTTTTAGGACCATCTTGCGTAAATTAATATGCACAGTTAATCTATTGACAATGACATTTAAAGAATCAAGTTCTACCCCATTTTATATCCATTTTTAATAAGTAGATCTCGTCTAGCTACTGGGGTTACATTTACCAGCTAATATGCGGCGTAACTTTTAATGGTTTTTACTTTTTAGACTTGTTCTTAATTATTATCCGTTAGTGTGTCGTAATTTGTCATTTTAAAACAAGCATATTGAAAAGAAAGTATCTAGAGATTCACCAGTATTTAAGAATGCAAACTCTAATAACAGTTGTTAAAACATTTATGTAACATAAAGTCTAATAAATTATCCACGGAAAATACGTTGCATATTGGTTAATATAGTTATTACAAGTCGAGGGCTACAGAGAGTGCAGCAATAGATATTACAAGACATAATAGAATATAAATTGACCAGATTGAAAATATATTTTTATTCTTAAATTCAATCAAATTAAAAAAATAATAATTGAAACTATACTTAGTTACCTCTATATCGGAATAAGCCTGTTAATTTTGAAATATCTACATTTATATGATGCAATATTTCTCTAGAAATCTGGATTCTTCCCAATAACAAATGCTCTTGAAATTATATTTTTATTATTAATTTTGGATTGATAAAAAATAGTTGTGGAGAGTCTAAAGATCACAATCGTAAATGTATGTATATGTTCTTGCTAATTCTTGAGTATTCGGAACATTATTCATATAATATTTATTTTCAAAATAATAAAATTAGTAGAAAACATTCAAACAAGTTTACATGACTTGCTCATATATAAAAAGTGCTTTAGGATGAATAATTTATAGTTAAAAAATTCCTATTAATTGAAGTTGATGCCAGTCTAGATCATTACTACACACATATACATCAGAACTCGTTTTTATAATTTGTCAGCAAGATTGCATGCCAATTTCAATTCTAATTATATTTTATTTGGATCATAATACTAGGGATAATTAGTACACTGCTTTTAGATGTTTCAAAGTAATTTAATGAGATATTTTCTCTACATATGTTTCGGCTTGATGAGGCCTTTACTAAGAGTAGTTGTATACTAAAATCTAAATTGTTATTCCCTACTAATTAACCGCCTGGCGGTATTTTGTTTTTATTACACTGTCAATTATGCAGGTGTTTGGTCGTTCGTATTTAAAACGTCTGTTTTTTGTGACTTTTGGATTTCTAGGTACTCCAAATGGTTCAGCCTTTTGCTTTTGGTTTCGGTGTGTAAAAGTTTGGCAATATTCGTATCTATAAAATGGTTATTTTCTGTACAATGTTTTGCTAAGCCAGAGTTTTTAATATTATGTAAAATCGATTTTTTGTGTTCTTTAATCCTAATCACGGTAATAAATAAGAGAGGTATACGCACGAAGTAGTGTAGCGCGGACCCACTTCGTAGCCTACTACGTTAGAGAGAGACAGATCATAGAGGGAGTCTAATAATTCATATAATATAAACGGCGCGCGGTTTTTACTTCTGAAGATTCGATATTCAGTAGACAAATATTGAATTTTAGTGAATAACAATGGACTGCTGATTTATTTGTCGATCGAGAAAAGGTGGATTTTTCCGCAGTGTTGTGTATCTAAAACATATCAAACAACTTATTCTATTTCAATTTTGCAAATTACCATTTTTATGATAGTAAATAAAATAGGAGAAGAATGAAATAAGTAACCAATCGAATCGGATACGATAGTGTGTTCGAGTCAATAAGTATAAGTGTAAAAAGGTAAATGAAACCTAAATTTTATAATGCATGAAATAAAAATATCGGCAGTAAGTAAAGATTTAATTTCACAAAAAAAAAACAGTTCTTATATCTAAACACAAAATTGCATTTGCGGGAAATAAAATCTACAATTAATTGAAAAAATTGTAGAGGGCGGTCATGAAGCCAAAGTTGCCCACTATTTATGTAGCATTTATAGGTACAAAGAATCATAAAAATTAGGATGATTGCAGTCTAGATTCCTTCTTTTTCTTTGCACTTGATTTATTACTATCTCTATCTTCTTGTTTATAGTATTGTTTGATTCTCATTAAAACATAGTAATAAACAGATTTCGACAATACATCTGCCTCATGTTCTTTGCATGGGAAAGAAATGGATAGTGTACTAGAAAGTAATTCTTCCATCACATTATCAAAAACATCAATATTATGAATATGTTTGCTCAAGATATTTTCTATGAATGAAAACAAATGGGTCATAATAACATTTAGATGATTTAATCGTCCCCTAGATTTCAATACAGTTAATGTAGATGAAGTACCAGTTGTTTCTGAAACAGTTGTGTGATAAAGATGCTCCAAATATATTTTTGCATATAAAGCCAGTTAAATAATAAATAACACAATCTGTTGTTTCTGCAATGTTTGGATCGTATAGAGTGGAAAGTACATCATAGCTTTCGCCATCGTCTTCATGGCAGTTTAAAATCGAGTCAATCTGTTCCTGAATCCGGTTTAATAATAATAAAGATTATTATCAGTGTAAGATTGCTGAAAAATACTCTTAAAGCTATCAAAGGAGAATTGTGTTGTAGGACTACAATCTGAAACAGTACAATTTCCGAAGAATGGAGCTTTTAAAAGTGTGTAAGTAGAGAGCATGCGATATAACTGAAGGAACGTAATGAAAGTAGGATGATCGTTGGCACCATTAGCTCCCCGAACAATGCCAAAGAATCGCTGAAATAAAACGAAACAATAATTATTTACACTGCAATACATCAATTAATTACCCCTTTTCTGCAAAATAAAATATATATTCTGATTAAAAAAGCAAAATCTATATGCGTAAATAAGCACATGCAAAATAAACTCGTGCAAAACTCGAAATTAAAATGACATAAGTAAAGCAAGAAACTAAGTAAAATGAAGCATGTATATGGACTAAACTGTCTTTTTTAATTTACCTCTAAGGGATCTTGATTGAGTTTGTTAGTAAGAATATACTTACTGGAATCCACAGTTTGAGAGTAGAAAATTAGTTGCACTGTTGCAATTTGGCACCACGCAATACTTCTCCATTGCAACAGAATTGAGAACAAACGCCCAAAACTTCACGCAAACCAAGTACCACCAAGGATATATCTAATTTGATTTGCAAACACCAAACTTTACACCTAACATAATTAAGCAAGTTACGTAAATACGCATACGTACGGATAATATTGGCGGGCTCGTGGGATCTGACTCCCTCTATACTCTATCTCTCACTACGCGTCTCTCTCGCACACTGACTACGAATTGGGTCCGCAGCGGCGGCAGTAATAGTGCGTTCGTGCGTATACCTCTCTTATTTATTACCGTCAGTCTAATATTTAAGTTTCGACCAGTTTGTCCTACGTACAGCTTCACGGTTCACACAATTTATTTTGTAAACACCAGATTTAGATTGTTTGTCAATTTTTGAGAGGACTATAAACAATAAAAACAAAATTGACAAACAATCTAAATCTGCTGTTTACAAAATAAATTGTGTGAACTGTGAAGCTGTGTACGTCGGACAAACTGATCGAAACTTAATTATAGGATTAAAGAACACAAAAAATCGATTTTACATAATTTTAAAAACTCTGGCTTAGCAAAACATTGTATAGAAAATAACCATTTTATATACACGAATAATGTCAAACTTTTATACACCGAAACAAAAAGCGAAAGGCTGAACTTTTTGGAGTACCTAGAAATCCAAAAGTCATAAAAAACAGACGTGTTAAATACGAACGACCAAATGACCTGCTCTTTAAACGCCTGCATAATTGACAGTGTAATAAAAACAAAATACCGTCAGGCGGTTTAGTAGTAGGGTGTAACAATTTAGATTTTAGTATGCAACTACTCTTGATAAAGGCCTCATCAAGCCGAAACATATGCAGAGAAAAATATCTCATTAAATTATTTTGAAACATCTAAAAGCAGTGTACTAATTATCCCTAGTATTATTATTAAACGATGTTTCACAAGGATCTTACCGCAGAAACTATTCATTTTATTTAGATCATTCCATTCCAAATCCTTTGTCATAACTTTTAATCAAGACTTATTGTGACGCACATGTCATTTGTCTTAACAAACGGCATGTGTTCCTGGTGTGAAAAAAAAATCAAACCTTTACATTTATATCTTTTTACAGATGGATGAAACATCTCCAACTGATCCTAACGCCCAGATCGATGGTCGGCCATCTTGGATGAAAACACTGCATAATTCTGCGCTAACGTGGCTTCAGCTTCTACCTAAATCACTCCACACTCTCAGAAGAACAATGGAAAATATAAAAGATCCGCTTTACAGATATTTCGAACGAGAAGTAAACTCTGCGTCTAAACTGCTTTTAGACGTTATACACGATTTGAACGACGTTCTTTTGATCTGCCAAGTAAGTTAAAAGATTCCCTTCAATAGTTGTGAGACTACGCAATATTTCTATATGTCACTCATTTTGAAAAAAATAACCATGTGGACGAAAGGGTCCTAAGAGCAAATTCCTAAAACTGAGTTGTTGGATGCATCTGACTAAATAAATAGCGTTCATTTTAATGAAAATGGTCCTAATCTACTTGTTAAAAAAATTTCAGTGCAATAATGTAGGCAACCCATTTTACTTTTATTGGCTTACCTAACTAAAAGGCTAAGGTTTAAAAAGCATAAGTGATTGATAGGCCTAAAAAATGGCATAAGTGATTGATAGGCCTAAAAAATGGTCTATGTGCTCTTAGGTATTTTTACATTTTTCTTTTAAAGGACCTAACTGCGACTTAGGTTAAATTCTTTTTAAAATATTGGGAGTATATTTACTTGGGCTCGTTTTACTTTTACAGGTAGTAAGTAAATCAGTGTACACGGATAGAGAGAACTAATGGACCTAAAACTTTGTTTTTCGACAAAAAAACATTCTTGATAGGTTTTTGATTTCCGGAAAAATATGATCTACGAAGAGAATTTTGAGATTTTTTATGCGGGTGCCCAAGAACCATGGAAATATGAAATACTCTTAATAGTAAACTACTTTTGTTTTTCAATTTGGAGCAAAATGGCACATACAAAAAATATTTCAAATCCTACTCAGAGATGAATTTCGAAATGTCGACTGAGTATTCCAAAATACAAACAGTTTTTAATTTTACCTTCAACGCGTCATTTCATGTATCCTTTATGACATAAAATGTCAATATTAATTTATAAAATGCTAAGTTTTGTGTAGTGTTATGAACCCGGCGATAACTCTTCGACATATAAGAACGATTTCCGGAGGTTTCTGTTGGTTGCGCCCCGCAGTGAGCGGAGAGCATTGCATGAATACAAATGCGTGAAGTGAAAAGACCTAAACAACATTTACGGGCGGGTCTAGTGTAACACACGTGCTTATTAAGCCAATCAGGCGGCGTTATTTAACTGGAGTTCTGTATGGCGCAGGCTTCATAAACACGCCAACTGTAGTTGTCTTGCAGTCTGTTATGGAAAATCCTCATGATTTAAAAAAGTTAATTTTTTCCCATTCATTCAACATTTTAATCAAGCATTAGATGGGTGGGTAGGGGGCAAAAGTTTAAATGAAAATAACTATTTTCACAAACATATTTTATTTTCGACGAATCAATTTTTGCCACAAATGGTACGTGTGGAATTTCATATTATGGGATAATGGGACCATTTTATCTTGAGAACTAACGGATTGAAAATAATATCGGCATTATAAAACAGATAATTTTAGAGTCAGGTCAAATGCACTCGAGGAGGAAGTTATGAGATCATATTAGCCAGCAGTTTGGGAAATGCCTCGAATACGTGAATGGTGTGAATAAATAATATTAATTTTTATTTTGAATTGTTTATAAACATTTTGGAATAGAGGAATTTTGTATGTAAACTTTGGACAGGATTTGATTTTTTTTATTTGACATTTTGGTCCAAAATAAGAAATGAGAGCACTAGTGTTGTAAATGGAAATATTTCCATGGAAATGGAAATATTGGAAATTATCGAACGTGTCTCGGAAATATTGGGAATATTGGAATTAAAAAATATTTAAATCTTTTCATAAACGATTCAAATCCGATGTTTATTAATAGATCATTCATATTTTGTAATCCTATAAGCACTAAACTTACTATAGAACAGTTTTCACAAACACATATATAGTGGATATACCGAGCTCGACGATTCACCAACTTATTGGCAACATCGGATTTTTACGGCTGGGCGCCTGGGAAGTCCCGGGCCCTAGGGGAATTCCCTGGTCGACATAAATATCGTATTATTTATTAAAGCAAGAACGTGAGTGCCGCAGTGCGTTACTAGAGAATATTTTTATAAAGCATAAGTTATGTAAAGTATATTTCGGAAGATTTGGAAGTTTATTTTTCAATAGCGTCGATCCTTAGTGTGCAGTAAACCGTTTTTTAAAAATGCGTCCAGCATGAAGGCACATTTAAGTAAAGTTTGTAAAAACTGTCCTAAGCAAATTAAAAGGGAATTTATGCAGCGTGACGAAGAAGAAAATGCCTCATCAAGCGACAATGACAATGAATGTGTGTTGGAATTAAAGCATTTTGAGTGATAATTCCACTGTTGTTGCCTCTGAAGTCAGTTGCGGAAATACTACCACCACAACCGTCAACCTCAAGTTTTACGGCTACTTGTAGTACTATTAGCAGTTCCAGTATCGACATGGATCTTGAAATGCTGCCCCCATCTACTTCCAATGTTGTGAATGAACTCATTAAACCTGCTACTTCTTTAATGAAACCTGAGACTTCAGAAGTATTTTTGAATTTGCTGACCGAATTTTCAAAAAAGATCAAGTAAGTGTCTTATATTATTGCTAATATACGGGAATCCAAAAAAATATATGCGGGAGTTATAAGTACATCTAAAAGTTCTTTTAAAACTAAATCTATTTTAAATTTTATTATTTGTTATTTGAGGGATATACTGTAAACTATAATAAAAGGAAAAATCATCTGATTCTCAACTCGTTGTATATGATCTGAACAAAATATGTATTTACACAGATTTGAGGATTTATTTATGCAATAAAAAGTAGAATTGGAGTTTCAATAACTAAATAAGAAGATGTGGGAAAAGCAAACTCTAAATCCATACCCTTTTTTTACAGGAAAAAATCGAAAACCAACTAGCGCGTGCAATATACGCCAGTTACTGTCCGTTGTCCATCCCTGAGAAGGCCGAATGGGTTAAGTTCTTCAAGATGATTCGTCCGAGTTTTGTACTACCAAGTAGATATAAACTGTCGAATATAAATTGGATGCAGAGTTCAATCGAGTACAGGAGAAGGTTGAAACTACAATCAATGAAAGTGAAATTCTAGGTTTACAGAGCGTGTATAATGTATAATCACTACACCATCACCGCTACTGGAAGTTTCTATCGAAACTAAGTTGCAACGACACATGCACAGTATATAGCTGAAGAAATAGGGAAGATAATTGAAAAATACGGACCAAACAATTCTTAGGGTACGTTTCAGATAATGCAAAAATATGCAACGTGCTGGAGTCATACTAAAGGAAAAACATGATATCATGCCACAATTTTCTTAAAATCGATACTATATCGACTCTAATAGATAAAGTTACAGATATTGCAAAAGATATCAAGAAAAAGCAAGTTCTGTATGAACTTTTACGAACAAAACAAAAAGAAAACAAAAATGTAGAGCCAAATGCAGGTGCTATATTCCTGTAAAAACTAGCTGGTCTTCAATTTTGACTAGTTTAAGAAGTGTATACAGCACTAGACTCAGTTTATAAGGAGTTGCAGTTAGCCAAGAAGCAACACAAATGATAAATATGTTAAGCAGTGGATATTAGATGACGAAGTATTTTGGGGTCAAATTTACAATCTAATTAACATTTTTGAATCTATTTGCAATTGGTTGAAAATTGTAGAAGGAGATTATGGCACTATTCATTTTGCTGTAAAGGCACTTCGTGATATTAAAGGAGTAATTCAGAACCACCGTGCATTGTCCCCACTTAACGACGCAGAGATATCTGAATTGCTGGAGTTTGCTGACAAAAGAGAAAATTTTGTTTTAAAGCCCATACATTATGCTGCAGAATTACTAAATCCAAAAGTTCTGAACTTGATGAAATACAAATTCTTTCAGCCATAGAATGCATACTTAATATATCAAAGAGTAAACTCAATTTAACGGAGCAAGAAGTAATAGATGAAATAGCCAACTACCGCTGTAAGTGGTAAATTATTTGGAAATAACTTTATATGGAAAAGTAGTTTTGATAACCCAGTCTCCTGGTGGAATGGACTTTGTTCTTCATCTTCATTATTACAAGTGGCGTCACGAATTTTGATGATGCCAGCCACAAAAGAGAAACATACTTACCAATGACAGAGCCGCTAAACTACTGGGTATCCCACAATGAAAACTTGCTGAAGAAAATTGAAAAGGGTGATAGGTTAATTTTTATTTCCGATACTGTTGAAGATTTTGAGGAAGTAAAGAGGCAAGAAGATGTCATTGAGTGTGATGACACCGATGACGGTTTGTCAAAAATTAGATTTTTTGAACAACTTTTACCTTTATTTTTTTTTTTTTTTGAAGAATCACTTTATTTGTGTTTATGTGTGAGCATTCTCTGTTTTGTTATGTTTTTTATATATAAATATTTCTTTTTTTTCTTATTTTTTAGTGTTTTGTAGAATTATAATACCTATTTCCAATATTTCCATATATTTCCATTTAATTTTACAACACTAGAGAGCACTATTTAAAAGTATTTCATGTTTTTGTAGTTTTTGGGCACCCTGTATAAAATTCTCTTAGTAGACCGAGAAGCAGAAACTTTTATAAAGCAGTACTTTTGGTTGAAAATAGTTATTTGTGTATTTAGAGCGCGGATTGCCGCTTGAGAAAGAATGTTACTACAGCCGCATTTTTAAAAATTAAATGCACACTTTTCTCTATACTTATTCTGATATTTGCAAATGACTGTCAATTTTGACATATTATATTCGGGCTTCGGGTATATTTAGAACAGGAGTGTCAGCAACAAACTGTAACAAACGCACGACTGTCATTTATTTATCTTCGGTTTCCATGACCATTCATAGCACACTCGACGGGAAAAGTGAGAATTTTCTTTTCCATGTTCGCGCTAGAGCGCAAAATAATGATCCGCGGCATTGGTCGATTTTGCGATTTCATTTGAATTTAGTAATTAGTTATTTTGCGCGCGGCTGTAGAAAAACCGTATATCCGTGGATATTCCGCTTTTTTATGAGTTTAAATTCAAATCAATTCAATCAAGACGAGAAGATGAAGTTTGTCAAACAGGTTGGGTAGGATATGACGAGTAACCACATTTTGAGTTTCTTTACATTTTTTGCAGAATGTTTTAAATATTGAAAGGTGTTATTTTTAGTGAAAAATGATTTTTGTTAAATATATATTTTCTGGTCATTAAAAACAGACTATGTGTCGTTCTTGTTAACGTTATGTGTAAGTAACATTTTTTAGGGCCTAAATCCTATGAGTGCCTATCATAATTAGTGCTTATGTAAATATTGTGATATTTAAAATGTGCAGTTTCCAAAAAATATTGAAATATTTTAGGACATAATTCTCAAAAAGTTGATATTAAAAATCTGACAGGTTCTGAAATCGATGGTATAAATAAGATAAGGTTTTTCATTTTAGCTAACCGGACATTAGTACTCTGAAGACTTTTTACTGTTAGTATCATTAATGCAATAAACATTGTAGTGGCAAATATTGATTTCTTATAAGAGAATGTATTTATCGTTAAACTTATACCATTATTTTTTTCTCAAACATAGTACATTACTATATGGATTCTTTATTAATTTAGGGAGAGAAAAAACAGACAAATTATCACCGTACTATGTTGGCGGAGCTAGTGAGAGGCATAATACCAGAAAATTGGCATCGGTACACTGTTCCAAAAGGCTGTACGGTAATTCAGTGGATTACAGATTTCAGCCAGAGGGTCAAACAGCTGCAGCAAATATCACAAGTAGTGTCCACTTCTGGTGCTAAAGAACTACAGGTAATAATCTGTTACTTTAAATCGCGATGCTGTTCATTGGGTTTTTATTCTTTTTTTTTTGGTCAGATCGCCGAAAATCTAGAAGGTACATTTGTTTGCGTTAATTTCATCCTGAGTTCGAGCCAGGTTACCGCAATGGACCTGGCCCCATAATTGCAAATGCAATATAATTTTTACATGGTCATATTTAAAAATGAAGCGAATTAAGTAACAATGATAATTGTTATATTATATTTTTGATATGATGGGTATAAATAAATAGATGATTTAATTTTCATCATACTTTAAAAAAAAATGTATCTGTACGTTTTCAGAGTTTCCCAGTCTGGCTAGGCGGCCTGTTAAATCCTGAAGCATGGATTACGGCTACTAGACAGTGTGTAGCACAAGCTAACAGTTGGTCTCTTGAAGAGCTACACCTAGATGTTACTATTAGCGATTCTCAGGATACGTCGACTATTCCTCATGATTGTTTCGCTGTAGTGGGTAAGTTATTAATATTATGAAAACAAATTCAAAATTTCTCCGAATAATAATTTAGAACTGTTTACGTTGCCTGTGCATATTAATTAAATTGCTCATTTGAATCAAGAAATTAAGATTTACTATGTTTTGCCTCAAAAAAAAAAAAATTCCATATTTTTATCTTGTAAACTAACAAAGATATCACAATAAACGTCCGTGACCGTTTTTCGTTCCCTGCCAGCTCCTGTCGTGTATCGCCCGCCGTGTGTTGCGACCTTCAAAATGTACTCCCGGCGGCGTATTGGCATTGTTTACTATACTGCAACGGATACATATCGTTGCAGCGCGGTAAAGAATGACCAAACACCACCCAGACAAAGCTTACTGTGCATCATCACCGACGCGCGTTCCGACGTGGTAAGTTTTGTGTTACGGATGCGCCCATGTTCTCGAGGCATTGTTTACTGCGTTGCAGCGGCTACCACGCAAATTACACCTTACCGATTTGTGAGTTTTACAGCACCAGATTATAAAAATAACATACCATATACTAACACAAAGCTAGTTTATTACCCATACCATATAAAAATACAAACTGTACCTACTTAACAGTCTGGTCATGCTACAGTTCTATTTATTTTAGGAAAAATCCATTATTGGACCATATAAGTGTAAATATACGAAAGTAAAATCTTAGTGTTGCATTTCCATGAGATTTTGAATTAGGTCTGTTAAGATCAATATTATTCTTTAGGGATCTTTGCATTTTAGGATGTTTCTCTCTTGCTTGGATGGCCTACCAGCCTGAATGCGTTTTGCTCCACATGACAAACCACGTCTTATTTTTCTGCGGCTGACTGATGTTGGCTGGGCAGAAATATTCCTCTTTAGGGCGATATTTTTTGAAAAATGAACGAAGTCGAGTAAGTCAGAGGGCGTCATAATTTTCTTTAGCGTTTTATTGATTTTTTTTCGTGGCATTAATCATATCAGCTGTTTTGCTATTAGACGCTATTTTACTAATGCGTTCAAAATGTTCTGATAGTTCTGTTACAGCTGCAGAATGTTCTTTCAATATATTTGTTTTATTGGCATCATCAACTGTATTTATTATTTCGGTAGTACAATTATTATTATCCTGCTGCTCAACTTTGCTAACCTGTTCTGTATTAATTGATGCCAATTCTCTTCTCGTTTCCAGATCAGTTAACATATCATCATAAAATTCCGGAGACTTTACCTGATGCATCGAAAACTTTCAGTGATTCTCAATGCATCGATGTATTTTTATCGATGTATCGAAACCTTTTTCATTGTAGATATGTAGGTACTTATTCTTTCTGTATAAAAAAATTTAAAATAATGGATCCTATGAAATATCAGTCTATTTGAAAATTCCCGTGGGTAGATTGCATGGAAACCTGCTAGAAATTTGAAATTACTTAAAGGTCCAATTTCCAAATTGATTTAAAGTTGCATACAAGTACCTTACCATAGTCGCAACGTCGGTGCCATAGGAGCGGTTATGTTCAAAAGCGGAAAAACTCTTAATCAACAACTGATTAAAGGGAAAAGGATTGAATAAGATTTTATTTTTAAAAAGTTTGGACACAGCATCCTGGTCTTAATAGACCTTATGCAAAATCGCATGGAAATGCACACTAGGGTTCTACCTTCGTATATTTATACCTATACTGTCTAAAAATGGATTTTTATCTAAGATAAATAAAACTGTAGGATGACCAGACTGCTAAGTACATATAGTTTGTATTTTTTGTGTTTTTATACGGTATAGGTAATAAACTAGTGTTTGTGCTAGTATATGGTAATGTTATTTTTATAACTTAGTACTGCAAAACTCACAAATTGGTAAGGTGTATTTGCATGGTAGCCGCTGCAACGCAGTAAACAATGCTTCGAGATCACGGGCGCATCCGTAATACAAAACTTCCCATGTCTGAACACGCGTAGGTGCTGAGGCGCAGTAAGCTTTGCCTGGTGTTTAGTCATTCTTTACCGCGCTGCAACGATATACATGCGTATAGTATAGTAAACAATGCCAATACGCCTCCCGGCGCGCGTTAAGAAGTTTCACTTCAAAAATAACTTTTTAGTTGAAGCATTAAGTTTTAGCATCAGCATAAACTTTTAGTTTTAGCTATAAGTACTAGCATTTGCTTATACTTATAAGTTTATGCTTTAAAATATCAGTTTAAGGTAGAAGCAGTAAACATTTTTTTCCCTGCAATTTCGTCGCCCGTGCCGTGCTAGCCGTTCTCACTTTCATCTAAGTAGGCAGCCTAAGATGACATGTTTATGTAAGACAATAGATGCAAAGCCACGCGGCTAGCATGCATCGATCAGGCATCGATTGTTTAGGTCAGTTGGGTTGTTAGTTGGATGAACTCTAATAGGCACGAAGGAATTGCAGGCGATTAAGATTTTGAAAATGAGTTCTGATAGCGAATATAGTGAATCTAAAGTCGGTGAACAAAGTACAAATTTCCGGTTTGTGGAGGCTTTAGCGAACCATAAAGTCTTATTCAATAAGTCGCCATTGCCAGCAATTAAAAAAGCGAAAGAAAATGCATTAATATAATCATGCAACAATCATACCAGGTACAATTTGGACAAAGTATTACATTAAAAAAGAAAATTCAAAGCATGAAAAATGAATTAAAGAAAACGACGGATAAGAAAGCAACAGGGAATAAAAAAATATTTTTAAAGACTGGGAAAAAATTGTTGCAGATTATAGATAGTGACGTGCAACATCCAGTATTCAACAAAATACCTGGAGCTGTGATTATGGGCATTGCAGGTCAGCAATATTTACCTCTGCAATAGATGCCAGCGTCCTGCACCAAAAAAAAACAAACTCGAAGAGAAAGAAACAGAGGAGACTGCGAAATTAAGTACCGCAGAGCTACAAAGATTGGTTCTTCTTGAACAATTGAAGCTTACGCGGGTGCAGTTAGAACCAGAACAAATTATGTTAAACAGGTTGCGTGAAACTCCAATGGAAAGGACCAATTATGTTGTAGATGTAAATTCTGGCAATGTATATAGTGAGCTATAGTTAAATGTTTATTGACAATTATTAAAGTTGTAGATGGTTAATTACATTTGTTGTAATTAACCATCTGGTTCTAGATCGTTTTCCTCTTCAAAAACGTCTTGATCATCGGCAGTGATGTGTTCATCCACTTCTTCGTAAGGAATGTCATCATTTAAATATTTGGATATATTGTGAAGGACAGCACAACTAATAACGACGGCAGCAACTCTGTCTAGTTGTATTCTAACTATATACTGTAGTATGGGAAACCTTCTCTTCAGCTGACCAAAACATCTTTCAATAATGACCCGTTCTCTTGTAAAAATTGTATTAAACGTTATTTCTTCACGCGTTTGGGGATTTCTATATGGTGTCATTAACCACGGTGTTACGCCGAGTCCTAATTGGTAAATAATTTGAATCGCGCGAGCGAGGGAGCGACGTGATGATAAATAAAACGTACTTGGTGCAACTATGGTGGTCAATCGCGTGATCGCACTTGTTTGTTTTTCAAATCAGTTTGATTTTCGTCGTCGAATCGCGCTATTGCTTGTGTTGAGATTCCAAAAGTTTCTGTTCGTGGTAGCATGATTGCACTCTTCTCGAACACTTTCAATAATATAATCAAAATTCTCAACTTTCATTCTTGTGTAGCCCTATCCCGCTAACGGTGATGACAAAGCCGTTTGTCACCCCGGGGAAAATTAGGGCTATACTTCAACTTCGGAATAAAGCTCCCGGTAACGATACTTTGCCATACCTAACTCTTCGAAACCTTCCGAAGAAATCCCTGATACACTTCATGCACATTGTAAACGCCATCATTCGCCTACAGCATTTCCCATCCTCCTGGAAACACACCGAGATCATAATGATACACAAGCCAGGCAAAGATCCTAGGCAAACCGGCTCTTACAGGCCGATTTCCCTGCTCCCCACCATGACAAAGGTGCCGGAGAAGCTACTTTTCTCCAGAATATGCAGCGCAGCCGATGGACTCGGTGTACTGCCCATGGAGCAATTCGGCTTCAGAGCTGGGCATAGCATTATCATGCCTGCAGCAAAGATTGCACACGACACAGTACAGGGCTTCAACCGAGGCTAAAGTACTGCGCTGATTCTCCTGGACATAGGAGACAGGGTGTGGCATGACGGCCTGCTGTTTAAGATGCATGGCTTCCCGCTGTATCTGACAGCATTGGGCCAGTCATATCTTGCCGGGCGCACCCTCTCGGTACGCATAAACAGGGCATTTTCGTCTGTAAGGCCGTTAAAAGCCGGTGGCCCACAGAGCACTGTTTTGTCTCCCCAACTGTTTAACTATTACATAGGAGACATCCCTTCCTGTCCAAATACCTCCTTAGTAGGCTATACGCCGATGACATGGCAATATACTCGCAATCCCAAATCGCAGCAAAGGCAGCAAAACTTAAGCTCCTAGATCACCTCGACATCCTGCTCCCGTACTATGCGAGATAGAAAATGAACCTAAACGTCCCAAAGACAGAACTAACACTACCATCTAAAAAGAGAACGAACGTAGACATTACGCCACTCACAATACAATACATTACAGTAAACGTGAAAGAGAAAGTTAAGTACTTGGGCATAGTGTTCGACTAGCGATCAAACTTTACCGGACACATAACTGACATACGCAGAAAGAATGCTATAGCCCAAAAAAGCATAAATATGCTCATTAGGCCAAGATCATTCTTGAGTCCTGCAAACAAGTTACACATTTACAGAGCTATTGTCAGGCCGACGTTACTGTATGGAGCCCCTGTAGGGTGTTCTGTGGCGAATACACACAAAAAAGCACTGCAGGTTATGCAGAAACGCTATTTGAGAGCGGCCCTTTCGGCGAATCGCTATACCAGAATCATAGACTTGCACCCATGGTCGAATCTTGACACCGTTGAGGAATATATCGATAAGGTATCCGGCAAGTTCTATGATTCCGCTATACGCGGCTCGCCACTGACGGCAAACATAGCCAATGTGCGATACGACCCACAGAACAAACCTAAGCATGGGCCCATACACATAGTAACGTCTCTTTTTTACCAAGATTCAAGACCGCCTGAACAATAGAACCGACGAACCACACATAGCGTGTTTAAGACCAGCACAAAAGGCAGGACACAGCACAGACACACTGACTGGCTGGTCCTGGGTGCTCCGCTCGACAGCGATCTTGGCGAAGCTCGCTTAATCTTCGTTCCTTGATTGAATGGGCAATGCCTAATATGCAATTCCCAGCTGCACATCCTTCACAATAGGGCATCTTGATGCCCCCTTGCTAATATACCAAAGAAACGTGAAAGAGGTTTTTTTCATATTGTGTTTTCCTCTGTTTCCAACCGACCGTTACACACTACGCATGCAAAAGAAGCCTGCATTACATCAACCTCT
This sequence comes from Pissodes strobi, assembly GCA_016904865.1. Taxonomy (NCBI): domain Eukaryota; kingdom Metazoa; phylum Arthropoda; class Insecta; order Coleoptera; family Curculionidae; genus Pissodes; species Pissodes strobi. Next base: position 166,911 of record MU182182.1, on the reverse strand, counting down.
CGGTAACGCAACATCGAATCAGGCTTAAAGGGAAAGTTACCCGGGGAAGCAAACTGCAGTGGTATTGACTGGCACATAGTTAGGTCTTATAAATAGGTTAGTAGCCCTAGGCGTGACAGCGATGCGCCCCTGCAAATCACGGTTTGTAAGCGTGAAAGGCGGCGCTAGCTGCGTGTAACGCGATTTGTAATTCCTTAGCAGGCTACCCAAAATGTAAGAGTTTATAATAAATGATGATTGATTGACTGGTAAAACTCTCCAAATTCTATTCTGTTACGATGTATTTCGTGTTTGAATGGACGTCTCGTTTTTCTTTTTTTTACAAATATTAAATAATTTAAGTAAATGTTTTTGCAAAAAATATGGCATCTGTTTTGCTCGCGTGTCATTTTGATACTAACTCAAACTAAGGTACTCTCTTCAATTTGTACAAAGTGGCGATCGATCGCCCCTACAGACGACACAATTATCATATCGTTCGCTCGTGTGAACTAAAATTTAACCAATTAGGATGCAGCGTTTCCGTAACCCGAATCGCCTAAATAAGGAGTTTTGCCGCATAGTATTGTAGGATTTTTATCATTGCCTAGGGAAATGTCAAAAAAGCACCAGATGATTTGATAATAAGCTTAATAGAGTAAAAAGATAATCACTAGTACTAAGTGTGGACACAATATTTGGCACACAGGTTAGTAACACAAAACAGCTTTTGAAAACAACATAACAGTCTTGGGTTCACTTAAAAACATAATCTACAGAACCTCGTCTGGATTCTGTAGCTTCTACTTTGCATAAACCACCACAGCGCCTCTGTGTAGTTTTTGCTCGTCTTTTGTTCACGGCGCCCCGCCTTAACATCGCGAAAACTCGTCTTTTTGGCACTCTTCGTACCCGTCTTCCGACTTTTAATTTCGTCTTTACTTCGAGAACCCGTGACTAGAAGTCACTAATCTTTCCCTGCCCGCTGAGAACGGTTTCAGCAAAACTGCTGAGTTGCGTCTGCCAATATTAGATAAGAATAACGACCGCTGCCGCCATCGCATGATAAAGCTTATTATGTGACCAAGGCTATAATCTTACTTTAGACAATTATTTACAGATTTAAAATTAATTTCACCAACACTAAAAAAAATAACGCAACCCACACTATTCATTTGGGCATAGATACTAGATCTCCTAAGTATTCGGTTGTCATGGTCAAACCCCGGCCACAGTCTATAGATATTCTAATAAGTCCGCTCACTCGAGCGTGCCGCGGAAAATTTCCCTCCTGCCTGCGCCAATCCCTCACCCATCGGCATTGACATTGACGTGTGTCAACTCACGGCTTAGCCGTGACTCAGTTTTCGCAAGTACTTCCGCGATCGGACGGTGTGAATTTATTTGTACGGAATAGTTTTCGCACGATTTACGCTATACGCTATTTAAAAAATACATATGGTTTCTTATTGTACTGTTGATGACTGTTATATAACTACACGTGATCTCTCCTTTCTCTCTTATGAAATTGGTAAAGAATTATTAAATTTTTATGAGACGAAATGAATGAAGCTAACCGAAAGTTGATTGGATGACTAACCCAAACCAACAAAATCTATTAAAATTGATTATAACGTATCGGAACCGGTTTAATGTCTCAAATAAGATGAGACTAAGTGATTCGACGACTAACCCAAACTAACCGAATCTATTAAAATTGATTATCACCTAGCGGAACCGGTTGAATTCACTGAAATAAGGCGAGTCCAAGTGAAACTAACTGAAAGTTGATTCGGGGACTAACCCAATCTAACCAAATCTATAAAAATTGATTATAACCTATCGGATCCGGTTGATATGACTAAAATGAGTTGAGACAAATTGAAACTATCTGAAAGCTGATTCGGCGACTAACCCAAACTAACCAAATCTATTAAAATTAGTTATATCATATCGGATCCTGATCAAATGACTAAAGTAAGTCGAGACAAAGTGAACCTAACCGAAAGTTGATTCGATGACTAACCCAATCTAACCAAATCTATTAAAATTGATTGTAACCTACCGGAACCGGTTGAAATGACTAAATTAAGTTGAGACAAAGTGAAATTATATAAAAGTTGATTAGGCCCACTAACCAAAACTAACCAAATGTATTAAAATTGATGATAACATATCGGAACTGGTTCAAATGTCTCAAGTGAGTTGAGACTAAGTGAAACTAACCGGAAGTTGATTCGATGACTAACCCAAACTAAACATATCTACTAAATTTGATTATAACCTAGCGGAACCGGTTGAATTCACTAAAATAAGTTGAGACAAAGTGAAACTAACTGAAAGCTGATTCGGCGACTAACCCAAACTAACCAAATCTCTTAAAATTGATTAAAACATATCAGAACCGGTTCAAATATCTAAAATAACTGGACACTAAGTGAAATTAGCCGAAAGTTGATTCGACGACTAACCCAATCTAACCAAATCTATTAAAATTGATTATAACCTATCGAAACCGGTTGATATGAATGAGTTGAGACAAAGTGAAACAAACTGAAAGTTGATTCGGCGACTAACCCAAACTAACCATATCTATTAAAATTGGTTATAGCATATCGGATCCTGATCAAATGACTAAAATAAGTCGAGACAAAGTGAACCTAACCGAAAGTTGATTCGACGACTAACCCAATCTAACCAAATCAATTAAAATTGATTGTAGCCTGCCGGAACCTGTTGAAATGACTAAAATAAGTTAAGACAAAGTGAAACTATCTGAAAGTTGATTAGAGGCTTAACTGAAACTAACCAAATGTATTAAAATTGATTATAACGTATCGGAACCGGTTCAAATGACTCAAGTAAGTTGAGACTAAGTGAAACTAACCGGAAGTGGATTCGATGACTAACCCAAACTATCCAAATCTATTAAATTTGATTATAACCTAGCGGAACCGGTTGAATTCACTAAAATAAGTCGAGACAAAGTGAAACTAACTGAAATTTGATTCGGCGACTAAGCCATACTACAAAAATCTATTAAAATTGGTTGTAGCATATCGGAACCTGATCAAAAGACTAAAATAAGTTGACTAAGTGAAACTAAAAGAAAGTTGTACAGAAACGCAAGGAATATAAAGAAACAAAATACCTATAGTCAGCAAGAGAAATAATCATGCTCCTCAAATCCCCTTTTCGACCTTTAATATAGAGCAATGAATAATATCAATTCTTATCAGCTTAATATCACTATCGCTTTGCCTCGCTTTAATAAGTTATATAAAATAATAATTTCAGAAATAATAGATATTATATAGATATATATTTTAAATTCAACACAACACAACTATTGACTAACATAAAATTGTCAAACTGAGAAATGTACCATTTTAATTTAAATAAAATATAGAATTAAAGAATTAATCTGGCAACACAGCATTGACCACAAACCTCTCATGCGCCGTCTGCGTTATTTCAATAAAAACAAAACAAATACATTGAAAGTCGGCAGAGAAAAGTAGTAGAAATTACAGCAGATTTGTACACAAGTTTTTAATGATTTTTTATTAAAAAAAAGTCACGAGTAGCATAGTATACGTGATAGAAGTGACTACTTCGTCAGCGAGTCTCAACTTATTTTACTTTTTTGAGCCGGTTCCGATACGTTATAATCAATTTTAATAGATTTGGTTAGTTTGGGTTAGTCTCAACTTATTTTAGTCATTTGATGCGGTTCCGATACGCTATAACCAATTTTAATAGATTTGGTTACTTTGGGTTAGTCGCCGAATCAACTTTCAGTTAGTTTCAATTAGTCTCGTCTTATTATAGATATATGAACTTTCGATACGTTATAATCAATTTTAAAACATTTAGTTAGTCGTCTAATCAACATTCGGTTACTTTGTCTCAACTTATTTTAGTCATTTAATCAGGTTTCGATATGCTCTAACCAATTTTATTAGATCTGGTTAGTTTGGGTTAGTCGCCGAATCAACTTTCAGTTAATTTCACTTTGTCTCAACTTATTCTAGTCATTTCAGTCGGTTCCGATCGTTATAATATTTTAATAGATTTGGTTATTTTGGGTTAGACATCGAATCAACTTCCGGTTAGTTTCACTTAATCTGAACTTATTTTAGACATCTGAACCGGTTTCGATACGATATAATCAATTATAATACATTTGGTTAGATGGTTAGTTTTAGTTAGTCGTGTAATGAACTTTCGGTTAGTTTCACTTAGTCTCAACTTATTTTAGTCAATTGAGTCGGTTCCGATACGTTATAATCAATTTTAATAGATTTGGTTAGTTTGGGTTAGTCGTCGAATCAACTTTCGGTTAGTTTCACTTAACCTCACTTATTTTAATCATTTGCACCGGTTCCGATATGTTATAATCTAAGATTTGGTTAATTTGGGTGAGTCGCCGAATCAGCTTTCTGTTAGTTTCACTTAGTCTCAACTCGTTTTAGTCATTTGAAGCAGTTCCGATGCGTCATAATCAATTTTAATAGATTTGGGTTAGTCGTCCAATCAAATTTCGGTTAAGTAGGTATGGCGTCGTTTGGGACACCCCCCACTTCATCCACTTCAGGCCCCGCCCCCCACCGGTCGGAGCTGTCCTCTCTGTCTGTCCTGTACAGACAGGTCAGACAGACAGGACAGACACGTCAGACAGGCCAGACAGACAGGACAGACAGGTTAGACAGACAGGACAGACAGACAGGACAGACAGGTCAGACAGACAGGACAGACAGGCCAGCTCCGACCGGTGGGGGGCGGGGCCTAACTAACCCAAACAACGCCATACCTACTCGGTTAGTTTCACTTCGTCTCATAAAAATTGATTAATTCTTTACCGATTACATAAAAGAGAAAGAGGAAGAGAGAGAGTCATATGCTTTATCTCTCTTGCGAGACGAAAATTCCAAAACTGGTCGTTACATGCATGGCTTTGAAAAATCGCTTTCATGAATCTAAGGATTTCTAATATTTACCTTCGCCCAAATTATGCATATAAGTTGAGTTATATATGAGTATAAGTGAGTTTGATCCGAGGTTTGATCGCTGTTTTAACTACTAATTAAGAATAAAAAAAACCCTAGATGGAAAACACTTTTAATGCTTGGGTTAAGTTATGGGTGTGGCACAGGTTAGTTGGTGTTTTCATTTTTTTTTAAAGACCACATCCACTGTGACAACGCATTTGTCATATTAATAACAAAATGTAATAAAATATCGATACCTATCGACAGCCGAAAATATCAGGTTAAAATTATTCCATTGTCGCTATTTTCCTGTTATATTTTGTAACTTGTGTTCGTAATTAAACAATACCAATACCAGTTGTACCTACTGGTATTTTTATCCATATCGTAGATAATATTTCCTTTATTATTTACTTATTTATTATAATACTAAGTAACTATTACAAAGTAGTATCATTAATGAGCTATAAATGAGACAGAGAATGTCAATAGTTGTTCATAACAAATAAATAATCCAAACAGTAATACGTAATCATATTCATATCATTTATTCCGAATAGAACGCTCCCCGTATAAAAATAATCGAGTGGCAGTTCATATTGATCGTACACCGTAGCTGTATCCATTCGTTTACTGTACAGTGGCCGAGTGTGTTCAAGGTCAACGGCAGTATTTTCCACGGCATGCTGGAGTGAGCGGACTTATTAGAATATCTATAGACGGTGCCCCGGCCACTGAGCGTCTATAGAAGTAAATTCTTCTTTTGCATTACATGTTACCAGTATTAAGCTGCAATAGCCTTTCCTGTTGCAGTATTCATCCCCATGTACGGTTGGTTTTGTAATTCTTATCTGGGTGCAATCAATAACGCCAATTGCACACGGAAATTGGTATTTAGAATTCCATTCCTGCTGTGCTTCAGGCGTATTATTATTTGTAAAAAATTGTATCCAAATATGGGACGTTTCCATGATTTTAGTCAGTACATGTATTACCGTTTTGCTGACTGTTGATCGATGTACACCTTCATCATTTCCAACTCCAATTTGTAAGCCAGGATCGCTTACGAAGCAAAGAAATATTTGCATTTTTTTGCCTTGGGTTTAATGCTCCTCTTCTGGTTCCGCCACTGTTTTCCAGAAAATGTTCTGCTAACCACTCAGCATTAATTTTAGAAAATCTGTACAGCTTGTGGAACTCATTATCGGGACACACTTCGCTGTGAATGATATTTTCTTTTTCTAATATTCATAAACTGACCCATTTCAATGTATACTATGCACGTTATAAACTAGTTTAGTATTGTACTACTCGATTAAGTCTCAAAGTATTTTACCAAGCTTCACATTTGGAAGCTTCAAATATGGTTAGTTATTACTTGAAAGTTGCAGGAATTGCTATATTTTATTCGCACCCGCTTAAGTTTTAACAGAAAAAAAAATAGAATATACTACAGCAAATAGCTTAAACTCATGAGTTCATGCTAAAGCTAATTATTATTCACTCAAACCATAGTTTTTAGTATAAAACTGTAAGTAAAAGTTCGTACTACAATTTTATACCAAAAACTATGGTTTAGGTGAATAATAATTATTAGCTTTAGCTTGAACTGACGAGTTTAAGCTATTTGCTTGTAGCATATTCTATTTTTTTCTGTTAAGCTTAAGCTGATGTGAATAAAATATAACAATTACTGCAACTTTCAAGCAATAACTAACCATTTCTCAAGCTCACAAATGTGAAGCTTAGTAAAATACTTTGAGACTTAATGGAATAGTATAGTACTAAACTAGTTCGTAACGTGCACAGTATACACTAAAATGGCTCAGTTTATGAGTATTAGAAAGAGAAAATATTATTTACAGCGAAGTGATTGGCCCGATAATGAGCACCACAAGCTGTAGAGATAGAGTGTTTAGCAGAACATTTTCTGTAAAATAGTGGAGAAACCAGAGGAGGAGCATTAAATACAAGGCAAAAAATGCAAATATGTCTTCGCTTCTTAAGCGATTCTGGCTATATATATCCTGGTGACAACAGTCAGCAAAACGGTTAAACATGTACTGACTAAAATGATAGAAAAGTCCCATATTTGGATACAATTTCCTACAAATAATAATATGCATGAAGCACAGCAGGAATGGAATTCTAAATGCCAATTTCCGTGTGCAATTGACGTTATTGATTGTACCCACATAAGAATTACAAAACCAACCGAGAATGGGGCTGAATATCGCAATAGGAAAGGCTATTGCAGCTGAAATGTACAGGGACAACCGAATACTTACAAGAGATCAAATGAATGCTATGCGGCAAAACTTCTTATTAATAGGTGATTCGGGTTACGGAATAACACCGTATAGAAATCCACAAACGCGTGCAGAAATAACATTTAATACAATTTTTACAAGAGATTGGGTCATTATTAAAAGATGTTTCGGTCAGCAAAAGAGGTGTCCTATACCACAGTATATAGTTAGAATACAACTAGATAGAGTTGCTGCCGTCATTATTTTAGTTCTGCTGTCCTTCAAATCAGAAATTTCCGGACTTTTTAGGCCGATAAACGTGGCCTCGGACGAATTTGTCGTGGGTTTTTAATTTTAAATTTAGTTCGCTCCGTGCCATTACATTGCCTTGAAAAATCACGAGACTGTCAAACTGAACCGCTCAGGGCACTGCCAGGTAGGCGACACTTCAACTTTCCGATTTTGGTAGAGTTGACTAGCTGGTAGTGAATAAGCTGTGGCTCAGCAATACTTAATTTCACAGTCTCCTCTATTTCTTTCTCTTTGAGTTTGTTTTTTTTTGGTGGGGGTGGTGCAGGAGGACGTGCTGGCATTAATGGCAGAGGTGGAACCTCTGTGATGTCATCAGGTAAATGTTGCTGCCCGCAATGCCCGTAGTCACATCTCCAGGTATTTAGTTGACGATTGGATTTTGTACGTCACAATCTAAAATATCCAACAAAATCTTTTCCCAGTCTTTATGAATACTTTATTTTGTATTAACTGTTCTTCTTTCTTTCTTTCTATGTCCTATTGTCTTAGATAGACAATAGGTATGGCTTCTGCTCCACAAAGGGCAATTTCGCCAGCGCACCCCTCGTCCGGCGCTTAATTAGAGGCAAGGCGACCCTTCTTGCATAAGGTACACGTTATTCCAGTGTGAGGGGCCTATTTGAAGGGACCTCCAATATGGCGGGCTTATGCCCTTGGTGATTCCCGACTTTACAAAAAATTCTAAACTTTGCAAAGACAAATGTGATTTATTGCACTGCACGGCTGAGTTCTCAATGCAATTCGCATACTGTAGGGATAACCACTTTCTGTCAGAGACCCCGATCCCCACAGGAAATAATCCCGACCGCCATCAGGCCACGCTACCACGTACAGAGATGAAACCAGAGTCCTATTAGGAATCGACCCTCCACTACGCGACCCACCCTCTACATTTTCTAGCCGGCACGACTTTCCAGACTCCCCCCGAAGGTTAAACACGTTTTCTAAGCAAAAAACTTCCACCACCCGGTGCCGAATTCTGTAATCCGTTTTAAACGTGTTCTCCCTTCGAAGGCAGAACCGGAGGTGTTTATTAACTGTTGCTTTCCTATCCGTCGTTTTCTTTAATGTAATACTTTTTCCAAATTGTACCTGATATGATTGTCGCATGATTATTAATGCATATCCTTTTGCTTTTTTAATTGCTGGCAATTGCGACTTATTGAATAATCTTATGGTTCGCTACAAACTGGAGATTTGTACTTTGTTCACCGACTTCAGATTCACTATATTCGCTATCAGAAATGAGAAAATCTTAATCGCCTGAAATTCCTTCGAGCCTATTAAGGTTCATCCAACTAATGAATGACCCAAACAGAAACAACGCTCGATGCCTGATCAATGCATGCTAGCCCTGTGGCGTTGCATCTATTGGCTTAAATAAACATGTCATCTTATGTCGAAAATGAGAACGGCTGGCACGGCACGGGCGACGAAATTCTAACGGTGCGGAAAAAAAATATTTACTGCTTCTACCTTAAACTGATATTTTAAAGCATAAACTTGTAAGTATAAGCTGATTATTCACATTGTTTTCAGCAAATGCTAATACTTATAGCTGAAACTAAAAGTTTATGCTGGTGCTAAAACTTTCAAGTAAAAACTTATTTTTTATTTGCACTGCCCATTATGTTCATTAGAAACTTTTTTGGGCTTATTTTGAAATAATTTTATTAACAGCCAGATTTGCAAAAAAAAGGAATGTTCTTTCATCTTTTCCAAACTTTGGCTTTAGTGTCTTGATATTTTTTACTTTTTCTTAAAGATCTGTTTAAACCTCGTTTATTAGAAAACAGACAGAAGTTTTTTCTTAGCTATAGCGTATAGGTTCTGTATATCACCAATTTTATTTCTAATTATAATTTATTTAATTCTAATAACACACAAATATTATATTGCTTTTGATGCACAAATGAAGAAAATTATTTTTAATATAAAATTTGCATAACAAATTAGATACAGAAACCTTTGTTTATAATGCCTAAAAGTCCAGAAACCCTATCAAAATCAGTGCAACCATTTTTTCGTTATAAAAAAAATAGCTTATACGTAAAAATACTTTTCTAGGGCTCAAGCTTCAAGGTGCACAATGCAAGAATAATCAGCTTTTGCTAACTTCGAGTATTATGTCCGAATTACCCATTACTCTACTCCGTTGGGCTAGGACCACTGATGATAAACAATTCGGTAGCAAATTATCTTTAGCAGTATATCTGAATTCTACAAGAACCGAGTTGCTGTACACTATAGATCTTAACATTGCTCCGGGACAAGATCCACATAGCTTCTACGAGAGGGGTGTAGCTTTACTTACATCAACCTCCTTAAATTAAATAGTTTTAAAAAGTCTTATCCTTAGATAAATAATAACATAACTAGAATAAGCAACTGTGTTATATATGTATTACCATGCTTAGTTTTAATGTTGAATTTTTTTAAACAACTTTCTAGCACTAGTTATATATTTGTATTTATTATCATGCTTATAGTTTTAATGCATTTTTTTTTATTACGAAACTAGTTTATATTTACTTCTTATTTATAAAATTGAAGCCCTACAGTGAAAAAAATATACTCTTTAATTAAATATACTTTTATTGTAACTGAATAATTTTGAGCCGGTATCTAAAAATAAACGTCCTAAATATTAAAAAATCACCAAAATTATATCACAAAAGTGTTGCATTTCAGGTTAAACATTCCTAGTAAAACTAAGGTCGTAATTTTCCTACATATAAATAACCAACCGGCATTGTTAGTTAACAAACTTATCTCTTCTTCAAAAATTTTATTAGAGACAACTTAACAGTTATTAATTTTGCAGGTCGACAAAAGTGTAGAAAATAGATATGCTTGTTAACTTATCCTTAGATAAATAATAACATAACTAGAATAAACAATATTACGATACATCCATATGCTATTGATAGCCTCTTAAAAGTAAAAATATCACAATACCAACAGTCTCTCAAAACTAAAACGGAACTTAAATAATAGAATTCTAAATAAAGTAACCACATAATTAATGAAAATAAGATAGAAAACAAAATATGACTTTTATTTGCGAATTGCTATAATAGGATCCAATTTATTTATGATAATATAGTCACGAATATAATTTACTAAGCCACTTTTTTGAGGCAAATACCGTAGTTTCCGAATTGTACTGTGGTTAAGCATTATGGTTAAATTCAATAAAATCTTGGCATCCACTATCCAACAGTGTGGAATACATATTTTAATAAGTAACTATTTTCAATTAAATTAACACATTCTTTCCTAGATTTAATAAAACCTTTTCGACTGAAAGCCAGTTTTGGACTGAACTTCTACTTTTTATGGTGGCCATTTGACCAATAACACCTAACCACCAAGTTTTCAGTCTTCAGCACACAGTAACTTCGTATTTAAGCCTCAAAATAGCACAATAAATAATAACCCGATATAAGCTACAACATCGAAAGCGACATGTGTGAAGCTCTATGGAACAAATACTGTATAGTATAGATAAATGCGTACAGTGGCTTAAATGATAGTGTTACGTTATGTCATATTGCTAAAGGCATATCTTCTATATGTCAGTAATTTGGAGACAGCTTTCTAGACTCTAAATATTTGCTATCTTCTCTTTACGTACATTTGTTATACTTAATATTAACAACTTAATAAAAGCAGGATTCTACGTCAAAAACCCGTTTGATAACTATGAAGTTGATGGCTTTTCTACTGCAATTAAGTTAAATTTTCTAGCTCAGGCATGGGCTCCCTCCAGTAACTGAACTGGGAGTAATCATTGGCGGGTTCCAGACGAGATGGGAACATCTGATCCACTATGATACTCATGTTGGTGTAACTAGAAAAAAAAATCAAAGATATAATGTCTTACCTATATTATGCAATTGAAATATTATTCGTGGCGAACACGGCAACTGCCGTCACCCAAGAACGACATTCTTTTCTCATTCTGACCAGCAACTAACGTCGATGACCTCTAGTTGGTCGTTTAAACAAGCAGATGCATGTGAGGTTTTCATGACGTTATTTCAAAGGATAGCGTCCAAGATACAACTTTGGACAACTTAAGTTTTCGCTAAATAAAGCGACCGCTCCTAGGTTTGCCGTTTATAACCAAAGGATCTTATATTTTCTAGATGTAAAAATGAGTTATTATAAAATTACAAATAGTATAGTTTGTTAAGCTTGTTTACGATAAAAAAAGTAGTATTTTAGGATTTTTAAGCTTCATTAGGGACAACTAGATTGGATTTTGTGCTAATTTACACTCTGGGCCTATCCATGATTCAAGTGGCGTAAGAGGTGATTATTTGGTATATATAGAAATAGAAGGTAACATACACATTTTAATTTTAGCTTTGAAAATATGATATCTGTAATTACATTTTTATATGTAACTAGTAGTATGGTACCGAATTAAATTGCTACTCAGGGTGTCCCAAGGAAAAAAACAGTCCACCATAAAATTCTATTTAAACATATTTTCTAGCAAAAACACGTCAAATTTGATATCAAAGGGGACATGTTATGCCATATGATTTTTTTTCGCCTCATTCCTCTACTCTCCACACAGCCACCCAATGATTTTTTTAGTGATATTTTGATTGAACGGTCCTTTCAGCCTCCACATAATCCTACTTTCATTTTGCATTTTTATGGATATGTTCTCGAGAAGCACGCTGTTGAACAATTAATTTTTTGTCAGAAATTATTTTCAAATTTTGAAAATGACCCCCATACAAAAATACAATTAAACCTAAAACGTCTGCTTGCATTATCCAACATCTCACGCCTTATTAAACGACACTCGTTAATAATTTTATTTCGCAAATCTTCAAAGGATTCAGGCTTTGTGGCATACACTTTGGTTTTCAGATGTCTCCATAAGAAAAAAATCTAAAGACGTAAGATCAGGTGATCTAGGAGGTCATTCCACGATACCTCTCCTGTCAAGCCATGGTCCAGGAAAATATTCGTTCAAAAGCACACGAACAGGAGCAGCGTAGTGAGGAGGTGCCCCATCTTGCTGAAACATCAATTCATTTTCTATAAGGTTACCATCTTGCTCTAGTATTTCAGTTATTCTGGGAATGACAGCGTCAAGCAGAAGTTGTAAGTAATTTTGACCATTTAGATTTCCATTGATGAAAAAGGGTCCACCAATATGATTTCCCAAGGCACCAGCCCACGCAATGCGATTTTTTTTGAGATTGCTACGGATGTGTTTTGTAATAAATTGGGATTATCGACAGTTATGTCAATTTACATCACCATTTAAGTAAAATGAACATTCACCCGAAAAACATACACTGAATAGCAAATTTCCATTACGATTTAATCTGCCACTGAAATACAAACTTGTGCTCGGCGGTCAAAATCATCTTCATAAAGCTCATGTATAAGTTTTATCGTGTAGGAATGAATTTGTTGTTTTATTTTGAAAAGAGTACTTTTAATGACGCCGATGTGTTAGCTTCCATCTAAATATGACCCAGAACTGCAATTTGTACCACATCATTCCTCATTGGGCGCTGAACTTCGTGTTTCTTGCTTTCAACTAGTCTTATCTGCAAGTACTTTATCGCCAGGACCCGTATTCTCGAGTCGTTGGAATAGCTCTCATGTAGGAAGAGAAGGTGTAATAAGGATGTAAACATCGATTGTTATCGCGTATTTGAAGAATACAATACATCTCTATTATATCCTCTCTTGTGGATACTATATATTAATAATTATAATGAATAATTAATCATTATACTTATATTAGCTATAATACGTTTCTTACAATAAATATATATTACGCTAGGTTGATGCTGCCTGATCAGGTGGTCACCTAGCGAAGTCAC
>MU182182.1:118247-153119 GCA_016904865.1 Pissodes strobi | reverse complement strand
AGCAGAGGATTTGAAGGTGTTTAGGGAGGCACCAACTAGGTCTAGGCTGTCCAATATTTATACCATGTATGGCAATGAGGGACATGCAGGAGGGAGTGAATAAGAGTTTGATATGTCAGGACATGAAATGAAAACAGGCTAATGCAGTCTGGACTTTTGATGATATTAATTACTTTGTAAAAAAAGCAAACGTCGTAGTACTCCCTTCTACAAGCAAGTGTACTTAGATTAAGGTAAGTCATAGTCTGGTTATCATTTATGTTGATTCCTGAGCTGAACAAATGGTATTTACAGAATTGTAATGCTGAATATTTTCAAGTCTATTAATGTGAATATGATAATATGGGGACCAAACTATGTTTGAAAACTCCAAAATTGATCTGACAAAGGAAATATATAACAACTTTAACACATTCATATTTCTAAGGTCTTTACACAATCTTTTTATAAATCCCAGCATTCTATTCCCTACCAATGATGCTCTCAAAGTGATGTGAGAATGAAAGTTTGCTATCTAAAAGGACTCCAAGATCTTTCACCACAAGAGGAACACCATTGATGGAATAATGAACGGGGGCTGTACTCATTAATCTACTAAATAAACTGACATTTATGAGTATTCAGTGACATTGCGTTACTGTCACACCAAGAAGAGATTATGTCAATGTCGTTCTGGATAGTTGACCTGTCAAGTGCAGATGAGACCTGTCTAAAGAGTTTTAAGTCATCAGCAAACAGCAGGCAATCGGATGACATCAGCGGGACAAGATCATTAATAAATAAATTAAATAAAACTGTGCCCAAGTGAGAGCTTTGGGGGACTCCCGATGTTGCATAAAATGGTTCCGAATGGAAGCCCTCTACTATGACCCGCTGTACCCTTTCATTCAGGTATGATATAATCCATGCTAGCACCTTAACAGATAACCCAAGTCTGGAAAGTTTGGAAATTAAAATGGCATGATTGACCTTGTCAAAAGCCTTGCTAAAGTCTGTATAAATTGTGTGGCATTCAAGGCTGTTGCTGAATGAGCTATTAAGGTAGTCTGAGAAGGAATAGGTTCGTTTCTACAGACCGGCCTGAGATGAAACCATGCTGCTGATCGACGGTAATTGGCTCAAAAACAGCCTTAAGGACTTTCTCAACACAGTGCTCGAAGAGCTTGGGAATAGCTGAGAGGATGCAGATTGGTCTATAATTTTTTACTTCGTTTTTATTACCTGATTTAAAGATAGGACACACGTGTGACAATTTCCACCTGCCAGGAAATATTCCAGAGCCTAGAGATTTCGAAAAGATGTAGTACAGGGGGAGATATAGGGAATGGGAACAGGATTTTAATAAACTGTTAGGTATGGACCTGCACCCTTATTAACGTCAAGGCTGGTCACAGCTGTTTCCACCTGCGTAGGTTTTATGACAACGTTAGAAACCGATACAGACCCTTCAGGAGAATCCACACCTGCAACACTGTTATCGATGGGGTTGTAAACTGACGAAAAATAACGAGCAAAGAGATTGGCAATATCGAAAAATGAAATTTATAGATTTATTAAAAAAATTATTGAAACATATTTTATTTAAATTCTAATATGTAGTAAATAATTTTAAGCGACGAAAAATTTGGCAGTTAGGAATAATAATTAAATGATATTCACTTTTGTTTTATTTAAAAATAGTTTTATAGTGTAGAATAATTACGGTAAAGTTTTCTATCTTATCAAGATTCCTATAAAAATTTTTAAAAATTTAATGGTAAATTTTTTTTAAATATTGAACATAACCAAGAATTACGTCCAGATCGGATACATAAGGGTGATTTACTATCTTGTCCGGATGATTATCATTGAAGGCACGGGCTGCTGATCTAGCACATTCATTGTTCTGATAATAAACTCACCCACTTAATTCCTTCCTGCAGTGTGTAAACCTTCGTTATCAGTACTAGTTATAATACTATTGTTATCACCTATATTGCAACCAAAATTGATACCGGTATAGTAAAACTACATTTCAATTGGACATTTTTTGACATTTTTGTTCAACTGGTGGACGTTTTTTTTAAGTATAGTTTTTCCAATAAAACTTTTAATTTCTTTATTAAAAATGGAATGAGAAGAATGCAAAACAAAGCCAGAAAGAAGTTTTGTTAAATCTCCAACAACGTTCATGCTTATTTCTGGAAAACATATCCATATCATGTACCTTTCAATCAAAGTGTCACTCGACCCCTCTTCCTGTTTGAAAAATTTCATGGGGTGGCTGTAGGGGGTAAGGGAATCAAATGAGGGAAACGCATCGTATGTCATCATAAGTCCCCGTTGACATCAAATTTGACGTATCTCTTCGTTTTTGGCTAGAAAATATGTACATACAAAGGTGGACTGTTTTCCTTGGGTTTGGTTTAAATTATTGAACAAAAAAGTGGTGCAGCAATTTTGAAAAATAACCCATACCTCTTTATTATACAGCTGGAAAAATATGTGGTTTTTATCGGCCATACGCTGAAATCACTTTATTTTAAACCTAAAGTGGAAAAATGGCAAAATATAATTGGCAGGAAAACTTCTTTATAAAATAAATTATACTGTTTTTACTGTTTAATACCGCTTATAATAATGACTTATGCATGTAACTCAGCAACACCTCATAAACTGATTTTAATAATTTCCAGATTGCATGCTCTGACGTAAGCAAACTTAAACACTCTTTCAAACATTTTTCGTTATCATGATGCTTACCATTGAATATACAGCCAACTAGCTAGCTTGTACGGAATTGCTGACATGTTGAGCGCTTGTGGTCAATATGTATTTTGATCTCTAATTATAATTTATTCTATTTCTAAATATGTGTGTATTTTCCTTTGCTAATATATTTGAAATGTATTAGTATGATGACAAGATTCAATGACTTCTGGTTGATGTATGCGACGATTTTGCAATGATAAAACACACATATTTCCTTAATCATTATTTGTACTTTTCAGGTAGCTTTGATTGACTGCATTGAAATCCATGCATATTATGATTATGATAATTTAAAATAATTTTAAATTACTTCAGATTCAATTTCGCTGTCAATTTTTATCAAAATAGGAGGAAACACCTCATTGACCACAAGGGATTGGCCCGAGTAACTGTAAAAATTAAATATAAAATTCAGTTTGCAATGTATTCGATAACATTTTATAAACTAGCCTCTCTTTTACTTAGGAAAATTCCTTCAAATTTATGTCTTAAGTTCAGTTAAAATAAACCATTCATTTTCCGAAAAGAGGCCAGTTCATAGCATACTTCCTAAACAAATAAGCACGAAAAAGCACTTGCCACCTTCATCAACAGCAACCTACAAATGAAATGCTGAATAACAATAACTTAATCTTACCTAGACTGGAAAGTTTGCGTTAGTTCATGCTTTAATTCTCCCTTCGGATTGATGGTAAAAATACGATGGATCGGAATGCCGACTGCTCTATACGCCCACACATCCTAAAAACAAAAATCCGGCATGACAATGCTAGTACAGACAAATCAATTTAAAGGATACATTACTGCAGTCAAGATATGTGCATTTACTTACATTAATTCTGTTTCCATAACCAGCATAGAAAGGTTCCGAGTCTGATGAAAATAGGGCTTTTATATCTGACATACATGAAATTTTGAATGCCTCTGGTTTCTTCTCAATAACTTCTCTAAAAATTTATACAAAAACTGTATAAAATTATCAGATATAATATTAGAAGCTAGTGAGTTAAGTGGGTTTATACAGGCCAATGATACAATAGAAATAAAGTAAAATACGGATTACTATTTCTTATTTCAAGTTTTAATTATACTGAAACTAAATGCAGCGACAGTTGCTCAAATTAAAACAAAGAATTTTTACATTAGGTGGTTTTCCTCTTGTTCCAAGCTTTTTAGAAAATCTAAAAATGACTATTTTTAAATAAACAAAATTTAACGTTCATTTAACCTAAAATAAAATAGGAAAATAATAGCCTTCAAGGATATTTCTTATATTATATTATTATAAACTCACCATAAAGCCGCTGTATATGTATGTATGCAAGAAAAGTTTACTTCCACGACCCAAAGGGCAAGTGGGCTAATTTTTATTAAGTGACTGATGCAAGTATAATAAATCGCGTGTCATACAAAATTGTATCCAATACTTTCATATAACCCCCTTTTAGTGAACAGTGATATTTATTTTTCTTATTTTGACATATAAAGCGACACTTTTTCATAACTGACAGGCGTGAAGGCTTTATCTGTATGTGACTTTTAATTTATGCTGTAAATTTTGAGATATAGGCGTATCTTTTTAATTTTTTATTATCTGCGACGTTTTCTAAGCTTTATAATTTACATACTTGCAGGCGGCTTTTATCCGTATTGCAACGTGAAGTTACTTGATACTGTTTTCATGTTGGATTTTTTTTGTTGTGTGTTTGACGCTTTGCAATGAAGTTTTGTATTTTTCATAATAATAAATCTTTTTTTTTAAATTAGAAATTTAATTACCTATGAAACGCAGTAATAAGCGATGTTGGGTTCAACAATATCGGTCCGTCCGGCATACTCATATCTCCCTGCTTGATCGACTGCAAATATTCTCGAGTAATTCTAGCTTGACCAATAGCTCGAGCACTTAAATAGAGAAGCTTGTAACCATTGTCTTTTATTTTATTAAAAAGCTGGGCGACTCCAGACTGCGCCCAATCTTTACCAACTATGGGGAGAATGTGACCTAATACATCAGACCTAAAAATTAATTAGGATTATTGGCATAATTTAATTTATAGTTAATAATGTACATACATTGTACAAGCTCAATAGGTATTAATAGAACCGATATATATATTTAATACGCTATACATTATTGGAATATACGTATTTTGCAGATTAAACTGGCTGTTACATCATATGACTTCTCTTGGAAAATAAGTGAAACAAGCCCGCTTTTAGTTGGTATGGACTAAAAACTAAGCCGTTTTGCACATATATTTGTGTCAAATTATTTATTTATTAAAAAAGACACGCAACTTGGTTGGTCATATCTTAAATATTTAATGTTAGTTATGTTTACGTTATCGTATGGCTGCGAAATTTATGTTACAAAGCTTAATTTTGAAAAGAATAAAACAGTTTATTTTTTAAATTGTCTAAATCGGTAGTTTAAACCAAGTTTTAGTGAAAAAGTGTAGTTTTTTAGTTAAAAATTTCGAATTTTTATTTATTTCCTGATGTGGTTATTCTAACCTTAAAATGGAATGCGATGTGTGTAAAGCCACAAAAGAAGTTTTCAAGTGTGACGAGTGCCCAAAAATATTATGTAAATCATGTGCTAAACTAACCTCCTCAGAAGTGAAGGTGCTACAACTTAATACGAGAGTTATGAAATTCTTATCTACCAATTGTAGAGGACAAAGTACAAATGACCTGTTCCAGAATGTTTTGAAAACTAAAGATGAACTTATTGACAGTAAAAATCCAATCATAGATGGTAATAATGAAATTATACAAGGTCTTCAAAGAGAGATAGAATTGTTAAGAAATAATAAACTTATTGAACCAGCCTTTCCAAGAAATTTTAGCGATGTAGTTGCTCGAAGACCAACATCAAGAGATGTTCTTGTTATACAACCAAAAGACACATCACAGAACAGTGAAACCACCAAAAAAGCAATAGAAGATAAAATTGATCCCTAATCATTGGGTGTTGGCATAGCGAGAACCAAATTCACAAAAAATGGAGGTGTAGCCATTAGTTGTAGTGGAAATGGTGTAAAATCTGTATTTGATGGTATGAAAAAACAGCTGGGCGCAGATTATGAAATAAAAATACCAGAAAAAAGAAATCCAAAAATACGCATCATCAACATTGATAAGAAGCTGCTGGAAAATGAAGATGACTTGGTTGAAAAAATAATTGTTCAGAACTCCATAAATACAAATGAAAATGAGTTAATTATAAAAGTAGTATACAAAAATGAAAATAAAAAAGGGAAATCACAGTTAATCATGGAAGTTGATCCTAAAACATATTGACAGATAAATAAAAAGAACTATTTAAATATTTGGTGGTGTATGTACAAAGTAGTAGAACACATTAATGTTGTACAATTCTTTCACTGTTTAAAATATGGACATTTTGCCAAAAACTGTCGTGGTACTGTGGATGTGTGTGTTAAATGTGCTGGTAGCCATAAAAGTGACATTTGTCATTCTGAAAATACAAGATGTTAATTGTAAATATGCGACAGAGGTTTTGAAAATTCACAATATTGACGTTAATCATAGAGCTAATGACACAAATTGTGGTGGATATAAAAGAAATTATGACCAAATACAAGAAAGGATAAATTACCCAAACCTGCACAATAATCACACTAAATAGCAACCAAAGCAAGAAATTATGTATAGTAACATTGCTGGATTCCTGGGCCATAAAACACAATTAGAGTGGATGTCAGACTGGAAGCCAATTGTAGTGTGCTTAACAGAAACACATCTTACTGAGGATGTACAAACCAATGAAATGGAAATTAAAGGATATCAGTCTGTAAATACTTATTCAAATAGCCATCATACAGGTGGAGTTACAGTTCTTATTAAAGAAGAAAACAAATATAAGGAAATTATTAATGAATCCAAGGATAAAAATTATTGGATAATTGGCATCCAGTTGTTTACCAAAAATCAAGACTTTTGCATTATTAATGTTTATCACTCACCAAGTTCCAGTGACAGTGAATTTTTGGACAACGTGGATCAAATTTTGGAGGACTTTTCAACAAAAGAATTTTCATCATTATGGGATACTTTAACATTAATATTGCTAGGAAGACTTACTATTCAACTAAATTGCAAAATATATTTCAGTTAGATCTAAAGGATTCTAATTGGTTACCTGATTCCCACAGATGCAAACCTGCTAGCAGAAATGTTTGTAAATAATATATTGACAACACTAAATAAACATGCTCCGGTACTAGAAAAAAAAAACATAACATGTAAGTGGGCTAGTAAGGATTGGTGGACGAAAGAAATTGGAAAACAGATAGATATGAGATAATTTATATAAAAAAGCAATGATTACATGTCAGAACAACGATTGGTTAGAGTACAAGACACACAGAAACAAGGTTGTAGACTTAATAAGAACAGAAAAAAGGAAATATGTATTATGAAGAAAAAATTGATGAGACAAAAGGTAATTCTGTTGAAATGTGGAAAACTATAAAACAACTATTGAACAAGAAAAAACATTAAATAATAGGAAAGGGATTCTATTTAAGGACAACTTAGTAAAAAATAATTCAGAAATAGCCGATAACTTTAATATGTACTTTCTTGATAGTATAAAGCAAATAATAGTAGAACCAAGAGAACAACAAATTATAGAAATAACTGACAATATGGAAACAAATAGGAACAGAATGGAGAACTTCGAAAATCTGGATATGAGAGCTCTTAGGACAGTTATCAACAATATGGCAAACAAAACTAGTAGCACTGATGGTATAACGACATACATCTTGAAGTTGACCTTTGAATCTATTGGTGATAGACTTTTACATCTTATTAACACCAGCCTTGAAAAAGGAACTTTTCCCCAATCATATACAGTTATAATCCCAATAGAAAAAAGAGGAACACCAAAAAAAGTGAAGAATTCAGACCAATAAATATGGTCCCTATTTATGAAAAAGTTTTGGAGCTCTGTGCAAATAATCAAATTATAAATTATGTGGAGTCAAATAATCTATTGACAAAACATCAAGCAGGTTTTCGTGAAAAAAACTCATGCGAAAGTGCATTACAAACTGTCATGACCAGTTGTATCAGCGCAATGGGTGCTAAAAAATATGTGGGTGTTGTCTTTCTAGACCTAAGAAGAGCTTTTGAGACTATAAATAGACAATTATTGCTTGCAAAGTTAAAAAAATATGGTTTTGGGACTAATATTATGAATTGGTTTAGTGAATATTTGAAAAACAGATTGCAAGTCACAAAATACCAAAACAGTATCTCTTCAACCCAAAATACCAATTATGGAGTGCCTCAGGGTACAGTTATGGGATCTAACCTTTTTATTATGTATATAAATGGTATCGTAAATAACGTTAAAAAGTGCAACACACAACTTTTCGCAGATGATACTTTGCTTTATTGTATGGGTGATAGCATTAGACATTGTAAATATAATTAATACAGAACTACACGGACTAATCAGCTGGATGAATAAAAATAGTCTGACAATTAATGTTGAAAAAACAAAATTTATGATTCTCAAAAGTAGATATAACAAAATGGACACTTATAATAATGAAGGAGTTTATGTATCTGGTGATAAGGTCGAACAAGTTAGAGAATGTAAATATTTAGGTGTTATAATAGGTGTGTGTATGTATGTTTATATATGATACTTATATATTTTTTTTGTAGACCTAGTATGTTGGTATTAATAATGATTTCATTTCATTTCATCATTTCATTTCATAATAATTATGAAATGAAATTTCATAATAATTATGAAATGAAATGATGAAATGAAATCTTTATTAATTGATCTATTAGCTGCAACGTATTGGTTAAACACAATTTTCAAATTTTCTTAAATTAATGCGGTGCCGTTGAACTTAATTGATGAATTGATCAATTATTAAATATTTAAGATATGATCCACCAAGTTGCGTGTCTTTTTCAATAAATAAATAATTTTACACAATTATATGTGCAAAACGGCTTAGCTAGAAACTAAGCCGTTTTGCACATATATTTGTGTCAAATTATTTATTTATTGAAAAAGACACGCAATTTGGTGGGTCATATCTTAAACATTTAATAATTGATCAATTCATCAATTAAGTTAAACGGCAGCGCATTAATTTAAGAAAATTTGAAAATAGTGTTTAACCAATACGTTGCAGCTAATAGGTTCTATATTGACGTGACGAATTCATTTTTTGGTTGTTCTTTTTGCCTATTATGCCAAAATAGGCAAAACACATTTTAAAAAATAGTTAAAATATATTTGGCTATATATCTTAAATTCACGAAAAATGTCTAGATATAAAATTGTTCACTTACTTTGTAATTGTGCCGTCAATATCAGAAATAACAATCTTGTCATCCCACTTCCACTTATACAAATGACACTGACATCTAGTGGTACCTTGGTATGCTGTAGTTACACTAAATTCTACTTCGTTCAGTCCATCAAGTAGGTTTAACGACGCCTAGAAGTATAAAAATTATTACAATATATACGATTCTGTTCCGAAATTTGGAATATTTATTAGTGCAGAATTATGGCATTGGCAACCAATTTGGCGAATCTTAGCCAAACGTTGAAAAACAAGTGTTATAATAAATGGAAGATTTAAAATATATAAATAAGATATACTTACAATTTGCTTTGAGCTCAGTCTTAGCGTCTTTCTATATTTATCGGAACATTTCGGAGATTCTTGGGAAATTTGCATTAGTATATCTTTCGGCTTTTCTTGAATTTCTTTCAATGTTTCATCTAGCTTTTCAGTCTCTGAAATGAAACAGATATTTATATTTCGAGCACCCTCCTTTTCATCACAGTCAGACTAGGAGTTCGCGATTGGTTTCCATAATATAGTGACAAAATATCTACCATTTTCAGTAGAATTAGAGTGGAAACTGTAGGTAAGAATGTGCAAATTGTTTTAATAAGATATCCATTAGATGCATTTTGATATCCCGCCGGAAACAAATTGTCAAACTTTCATATCTTAATAACTAAAAACATGCAATTTTAACTTTTCAGTTTTCAGGAAGAAACTGCCTATAGTTTCGAGGCGAATTTAAAAAAAATTAAATATATGGAATTGCATTATAGTTGATCCATTTGAAAGGCGAAATAATAAATAATCTAAAATTGTGCAAATTAACCTAACCCGATAGAACTATCTGAACCGCAGAATGCATTTCACGTCCAAAGGTGCAAAAAGCTTAGAATTAGGGGTAGTATTAGCTTGGACTAACATTTATGGAAAAATACGGTTGAATTTTTTGCTTGAAAAGCTGGAGAATAACCGAAAAGTGGCGTATTGATTACAAGAGTAAAACTAGTATTATACAAAGTCGAGGCATTATAATAAGACGACAGGTGGTTGGGAGCAAAATAATTAAATTATTCTACTTAGCAACGAACATTTCCAAGATATTTATTTTGAAAATATTTATTAAAATTAATGTCTAAATCGAAACAACAAATATACATAAAAACAATATGAAGATAATTTTACATTTTCTTTATCCGACAAGTCAGGCATATCCCAACTAAAATCTGACATAGCATCATCTGTACCTAATGGTATAACTAGTGGTTCAATAATTTGGTGCATTGATGGATCTAGAGTCCACATTTTATCTTTAATTACGTGCTCAACACATTTTTTGACAGTTTTCTGGAGCAACATTGGCTATTGCTTTTGAACACTATCGTCGACGCTTAAATTAAGGTTTTCATCACTTTTGGTATAATTCAACACATTCTTAATTATGATCTTTTCATTTAAGCTTAAAGCCGTTATTTTTTGCGTTTTGGGGAAGACACCTTTATTATTCTGAACCGAACGACGTGTTACGTGAGAAAATAAACGGACACTGCACCCGAGTACCCTTATAATCCAAAGTACAGGTAAGCGGCCCGCCACTGCGTGGCTCTTTATTAATTCGCCTTCTGAACGGATAGACTTTTTATGACAAGGTGGAACTGATGTTCAGTTTTTTATATAAATTTCATATAACCAACTTCCAGGTTTTATGCTCTGAAATTTTAACATAACCATGTCAGAATTTCAGTAAAAGTTGAAAGCATATTTTTCCTCAAAACCTCAACAAAGCCTTCAGTTTTACTTGAACCTGAAAGGGAAATAAAATACTTTTAACTTTGGTTAATTAAAAATAAAATTAATTCTATTTTGCTCAATCCTCTTGCACTAATTCTATCGAAAATATATTATCGTTTATAAACGTTCAACACTTTGCGTCTTCAATAGTGTTTTTTTTTTAAATAATCTTAATAATACCTTCGTGCACTTGTAGTGCCTCGATAACTTCTTGCTCTTCTAGTAAATTAGTTATTGATTTTTTGGCGTCAATAGCCATGGAAGTATTAGCGGTTTCTTTGGCAGGGGTGGTTTCTCTAGATGGCCTGCTTCTCCAATGCCACCAGGAAGATTTGTTAGGTTGATCTTTAGCTTCCATGATAGACTTATCTTTAACATCCTGGAAATTAAAACTACATTAAGTAACACATTTATATTAGGAACTTTAACTTTAGTTTAACAATGGACCGGAAAATATTTTGTGTTTATACATTTCTTTGTTGACAATTCAACAACAATGCAGCTGTTTTTTTTTGTCTTGCGTAAGTCCGTTCTCTTGTTCTAGTGTTAGTTTAGCGAAATTAAATAAGGAAGGAAGTATTACGGTTATGTCAGACCCATGTGTTTACCAAAGTTTATTCCTCAAGTTTTTATGGTAAATTGTCTCTAAGAATTTCCAGTGAGGTGTGCATTCCACGAGGTTTATTGCCCTGTAGGCTTGCAATAATCGGTTTGTGTTATTTTTGAACCGTCTAACGAAATTTTTATGTTTTGTTCAAAAGTGATGTTAGACCTGAATTAGGATGGATAACTTGTGTAAATCGTGTAATAAAACTATTTCTGAAGGAGCTAAGGCAGTGTGTTGTGATAGTTGACACACTATTATACACCCGCTGGAGGCCTGCACAGGATTGAATGCATCAGAACCCAGAGCTGTTGATATTCAAAAACGCACTATGATGTATTTCTGTAAACCATGTAGGGAAGCTTTTAAAAATGTGCCTGCCCTGTTGCAACAAATTGGAGAGTTGAAGAAGGAGGTTGAACTTTTAAAGGATGAGCTCGAAACTGTCAAAAATCAGAAATGCAACCATGGTGCTTCGGAAATTAATACGGAAGAAGTCTTTAATGAAATGCAGGAAAGGGCAAACAGATCTAGGAACTTTATAATTTATAATGCGAAGGAATCGGGTAGTGAGGATTTTTCTGTGAGGATTGAATATGATAAGAAGGTGGTGCAGGAGGTTTTTCAAACATTGAATGTCAGCCCGAGCATTGGAGGTGTGTGTAAGGTAGAGAAGGTTTTTCGAATAAGTAAAAAGAAGGATAACGCTTGTAGACCACTGAAAGTCATCTGTGCTGATCCGTCATATGTTAAGGAAGTTTTGAAGGCTAAGAAAAAGTTAGTACAATCTGAGTATAAGATCAACTCTGATCAGACTACAATACACAGGGAGCAATTTAAGAAAGCATTAGCTGCACTAGAGTTGAAAAATGAAGGGAATGATAAGTTTTGTAATTCGGTATATCAATGGTTGTCCTAAGGTTATAAAAAATGACAGACAAACCGATAGAAAAAACTAGATAGTGCCCAATGATTGATGTACTACCAGAATGTTAGTGGGATGCGTACCAAGATATCGGACATTAGTTTGGCAGTGAATTCTTCAAATTATGACATTGTTATTATCACGGAAAAATCATATACGGGCTTCAATTGTCAGTAAGTCTGAGACTACCTTTGAGCAATTGTTTGTATTATGTAAATGTTTGGGAGCTGAATTTATTTTAGGGGGTATTTATATACCTCTTAGATCATCTGAAGATCTGTACAGGGACCACTGTCTGACAGTTGAACAAATTTGAGGTGAGTATCCTAATTCTAACCTGTACATAGTAGGGGACTTTAATTTACACGAGGCGCGTTGGTCGAATGCTGAAAATGGAGTGGAAGTGAGATGTCCAGCCAATTCATCTGCTTTACAACTGGCACAAATGTACGGCTTCTATAATATGCACTAAATGATTGATGCTCCGAACAGCCGAAACATATTTTTGGATTTGCTGTTTACGAATGATTATTCCATTGATTCTTTCAGATCTCTGGATCCTATTTTTAGTGACTCTATTAATCATACTTCAAACTCTTGTAGTTTTAAGTTAAATAATGCTAGGTTAGAACCACTTAGGATAGAGGATTTCTACTTTGATTTTAAAGATGGTAATTGTCAGGGTCTGAATGATTATTTATTTTCAATAGATTGGAGTCACATTCTCAATGATGGCGATATAGATGTTATGGTCTCCGAATTTTATGGGATTCCAAACTATGGGATTCAGTGTTTTGGTCCACGGAAGAGATTTAGCACATCCAACATTCCTTCTTGCCTTTCTGGAGATTTAAGAAGGTTGATTTACCTTTAAAAAAACAAGCACATAAAATATCAGAAGTCTAAGAATGCTACAGACTATTTGGAATTTAGCACAGTGTAAGAAATTAGCACAGGAGTGTTATATGAATTATTTAAACACAATAAATAGTGATCTGACTACCAACCCAAGACATTTCTGGAAATTTGTAAATAAAAAAAAGAAGTGAATGGATTTCCAAAAAATATGAGTCTTAACAATGTAATAGCTACTGATGGTCAGAGAATTGTTGATCATTTTGCTGACCACTTCGCTACGGTCACGGTCTTCTCAGGTTCAAGTCAATACCCTCTGTGGGAGCTTTACCACAAAATAATATTGACTGGCCAATTATAAGTGTGGCTGAGGTATTCGATAAGTTAGGGTCATTGCCTAATAAGTTAATGATTGGTCCTGATGGTATTCCAAATTTGGTCTTGAGGCAGTGTATGTATTCATTATCTGAGCCGTTGTGTCAGTTATTTAATATATCTTTGTCTGCTGGGGTTTTTCCAGCCATTTGGAGGGAAAGTTTTGTTTCTCCTTTATTTAAGTCAGGTGCAAGAAATTATCTTAAAAACTATCGTAGTGTATCTGTGCAGTCTTCTATCCCAAAAGTTTTTGATAGTTTAATGTATGGCTATTTGAATTGGCAGTGTAAGGAGATTTTAGTTGAGGAGCAGCATGGCTTTAGGGGAGGTCGATCTACGGTAACCAATCTACTTGTTTACAACAGTAAACTGTCGGATGCCTTTGAGAGGGGTATTATACCGATTTCTCCAAGGCATTTGACAGAGTTAATCACTTGTTGTTAATTGAGAAGTTAAAACATGTGAGTTTTTGAGAGAGATTGGCGAAGTGGGTGTATAGTTTTCTTAGTGGGAGAAGATTAAAGGTAAAAAATTGTAATTTTTTGTCAAGAGTGATTGATGTGTGCTCTGGGGTTAGTTTGGGCATTGTTCTCCTTTGCTGTGTCCTCAAAGATTGTATAGAGCATTGCGAATTTTTGATGTTCGCTGATGATCTCAAATTATTTTCATTGGTTCTGAATGATACTGATACTAGTTTACTTCAGGGGGATCTAGATAATCTGTGTGAATGGTTAAATCTAACAAGTTAAACTTGTTAGATCTGAATGTTGAAAAATGCTTTAAGATTTTTTTTAATAAAAAGAAAAATAAGATCCCATCGTCTTATTCAATGGATCGTCATTTGCTGGAAAACAGGGAACTGGCTAAGGATTTGGGAATACTTTTTGATTCTAGTTTGGGTTTTGGTGAGCATATTAATCAATTGGTGGTTAAGTCTCAAAGGATGTTGGGATTTACTTTAAGAAATTGTACGGATCTTTCTCTGGAAGCTGTTAGGTCAGTTTATGTTGATTTGGTCAGATCACAACTTGAATTCGGTTCTAGCATTTGGAGGCCTCAATATAATGTTTATAAGTCATTACTCGATAGAATACAAATTCTTGAGATATTGCAATTATAGGTTTAATTTGAATCTCATTGCTGATCATGACTATTCTCGTATTATGTACAAACTGAAATTGCTTACTCTTGATCAAAGAAGGATTATGTATAACATTTCTCTCATTTATAAAATACTAAATGGTATAATATCATGTCCATTTTTGCTATCGGAAATAAATTTTTCAGTTCCGCAAAGAATGCTACGGCATAATAATTTATTTTCCATTGGTTTTCACAAAACAAATTATAGTAGACATTCTTTTGTGGACAGATCTCTGGAGTTTTTAAATGGAGAGGATAGATTGGATGTTTTTCATGGTTCTTTCCGGGTTTTTAGAAATACTCTGCTGGGAATACTTTGATGTAATGTTATTACTGTTAGTGGAAAAATATTGCCATTTTATACTAGCATTAATGGTCTTGTGATTTGGTTGTTATTTTTAGTATGGCTGTTACCTATTGTTCTGGAATTACTTATTCTAGAATATTTCATTTTGTAAATTTATATTGACAAAATCATATTGTTTACTGTTGTTATAATTCGAAAAATGCTCGTGTTTGATTCTTTTATAACAAACCGCAGCAGATTTGAAAATCGATATTAATACTCCGGGTTAGAATGAAAGTAATTGCCAACCGAAACTGAATACTTTAAGTTAATATTTCAAAAGTTGAATTTGACTAACTTTTATCTATAGTAGAGATGATGGGGTTCAAACATTCCTGATAACATTATCATTCAGAACATGTTGGTAGTACATTTTAAAAAAATTTCCAGTCAACTGCCGCAAGTTCTACAATACAGACTGTTACACAACTACTTCAAGCCAAACATACCTTAAAATGAAAAAGGATGACTTTTTAACTGTCCTAGATCATTCGCTTTTAAAACTTCATATAGCTTATAACATAGATATTCTGGGTGAAGTATTTCAATTTAAAGCCTAAACAAACACTTCATTGAAAAACTAATAAAAAAAAACGTAGTATTTAGTTTGTAATTGCTCTACTGTTCAAATTATGGGTGTATTATTAGAAGATCCAAGTATGCTAAATAAATTTATACTAACCGAACTTGCCATATAAGTATTGCGCAGCTGATCAAGGCATGATTGCATCAATGGCCTTCCATAGCACATAATACTAACTAACATAGGGACGGCCACTTTCCAACTGTAGTATTTATCATTAATTTTGGCAACCAGTTTTGGATTCTCCAGAATGGCCGAGTTATTGCAGAAATCCGTAAACGAAACCATGTGTTTGTTAAAACGTTCTGGAGAGAGCTCTGGTTCCCATCCGCACAATGAAAGAACTATCTCTTGTGGGTAGGTTTGAACTCTGCAATATAAAAGTAAGTAATAATACAATAGTGTTTAACGCTTAATGAACTACGAAATTTTTAACTTTTCTGCAAAATAAGTGAACATTTATCTAGTCAATCCTTCTCTATATTTTGAATACGAATAGAACTTCATATCTTTAAATATACAGGAAAAAGAGGAGATTTTAGCTTATAAAACATTGGATTGTTTCTTGCTAGGAACCATTCCTACAAAAAACTAGATTTTGTCGAATGTTCTGTAAAACTTATGAACAACTTATCGTTGGACCAAACGGAAATTGAGAAGTATGATATGTTTGACAAATAACAATGAATTTTAGTAAATTTGTCAAGCTCACGTTATTTATATACATCTATGGCCACGTTGTTAAAGTAATGTTTTTGAATGAGGATTTCGTAGTTAACTTATTCTTGTTTACTATTAATTAATTTACTTATTTCGAATTCTAAAGGAAATTTAAGCTTGTATAAAGATTAAAGTTAAAATAGGGACTTACAATTTGGTTTGCTCATCGAAGTCTGAATCAATGCTCTTGCACCCTTCTGGACTATTCGGACTCTGTGTCAACGACGGTCCATTCCCTGATTCACAATCCATGTCGATATCTAGATTTTACACGTAACAGTAACACTTAATAAAATAAGGCAGAAATTAAAGAAAGCACTACCAGCCAACAAAACAGATACTAGTAAATGGGAATGTGTATGATAAAAGTGGTGAAAAAAATGCAAGAATAAATAAGCAATAGGTAGACTGCAATATGTAAAGACAGAGGAGATATGATTTATAGCGAAGCGGGGGCATGTCAAATAATCAATAACAAAATAAATAGAGTCGTTTTCTTAGTTAATATTTAGGTATATAAATTTCTTTGAGAGGATAGACGATACATTTATTAGTGCGGCCATTTGATTAACGTAAAAGTATTTGGTGTGAAACTTTCAAGAGACATTTTAATGCAGTCTTAGAGCTAGGCATTTTCAACAATATAAGGATAACAAATCAAAGTATCCTTTAATATAATGAAAGAGTATTACTATCAAATAACTTAGATTAAAACAAACTAGAGAAATCTTAAAAAAGAAATATAAAATATTTTAAATCGCTATCTTTAGAATTGCAGTTCCAAATAAAGAAAATTTGCAAACATTTAAGTTAATGGAAAAATGGATCTCTTATATAGTATTTTTTTTTCTACACATGTCTTGTGACTTATTTTTATCTCGAGTTCACTATTAACTTTTCGTCTTGTCTTAGATAGTAGGTTTTAGGTATATAAATTTGTTCCACATGGTTAGCTGTTAAATATGACATGTAGATGAATAAGTATAAATCTACATAAATTTATATTTTCAATCAGTGGAGGGGTTAAAGTACACTTGATTTTTTTAGGTAAATAAAATTTTATTAAGATGAATCTGTTCTTTGTGTGTTAACTTTCGCTTTATATTCTTCTTCTCAGCCTATGCCCATCAACTCCTGAATGTAGGCCTCTTCCAATGATATCCACGCTTGTCTGTTTCAGGCAGTCTGCATCCATCCCCTTCCTGCTATCCTTTGGAAGTCATCCCGCCATCATGTTGGGGGCCTTGGCACGCTTCTCTTCGATGTTCTTGGACGCCAATCTATTACTCTCTTTATCCATTTGGAATTGGAATGATCCTGCTTTGCCACATGACCTGCCCATCGCCACTTTTGCTGTGCTATTCGTTTGAGGACATCGACAACCTTTGTTCTCCCTCGAATCTCACAATTTCTTATGTGATCTCTCAAGCTGATCCCAGCATGGCACGCTCCATCGCTCTTTGTGATATTCTGAGCCTATCTGCACTTTTCTCCATGAGAGTTACTGTTTCCACACCATAAGTTGTTACTGGTAGAATGCAGAAATCATATATTTTCCTTTTAAGATTGATAGGAATGCACTGGGATTTTAGAATGTATCCCAGTTTGCCGAATGCTGCCCCAACTCAATCATATCCTTCTAGATATTTCCGCTGCTTGATGGTGTGGCCTAAATATACATATTCGTCGACAATCTCTTCTCTCAATCTTTCCCTTCTATGCAGACTGTAACATCCTCATTGGTCATTATTTTTGTCTTCCCCAAATTAATTTTAAGTCCAATCTGCTTTGATGCTGCTTGTAGTTCTTCTAACATGGACCTGGCTCATTGGCGTCACTACTAATAACCACGATATCATCCGCAAAACGAAGGTGGCTTAGGTAGACTTCATCTATATTTTATACCTTTATTCTGCCATAGTAGATTTTTAAAAGTGTCTTTCATCGCTAACGTAAACAGCTTTGGTGATATAGTGTTTCCTTGATGTACCCCTTTTCCCAGCAAGATTTTATCTGTCGACATGTCTTCATGAATGACAACTTGTATTGTAGCGTTTTTATAGATACTTTCTATAAGTTTCGAGTATCTCGTATCTAATCTCGCGTTGTCCATTGCTCTCAAGATCACCCAAGTTTCAACAGAGTCGAAAGCCTTTTCATAGTCGACGAATGCCAGGTTTATAGAGATGTTATACTCTGTGCATTTCTCTATCAAACTCCGAATTGTTTGCAGATGATCGATCGTACTGAACCCTTTCCTAAGATAGTTGGGATCCTCTTTTTTAAAAATCAGGATATCCTCGGCATTTTGCCAGGATTCAGGGATTCTTTCCTCGCCGATGCAAAGTGCCTTTTCCAGAGTAGCCCCTCCCATTTTGAGCATTTCAGCGGTGATGCGGTCTCCTCCTGGGGCTTTTCCGTTCTTCATTTGTTTTAGCGCCTTTCGTATTTCTGCCCTCGTTATTTCGAGAGCCGACATTTTGAATTTTATGGCTTTTCGTTTCTGGTTTTGGTATAGTCGAGCTGTACAGATCTTTATAGACGCTCTGAATTGCACAAATAATTCACTGCTTATTCGTAACCAATTCTCCCATTTGATTTTTAATTTGAACAATTTTTTCTTTCCTGTGGACATTTGTGATTTAAGTACTTTCATATTAGTTATTTTCTATTACTCTTTGTACTAGCTGGCTGTTATGGTTCCTTAGGTCTTTTCGAGTTTCCTTGTTTATTGTTCTGCACAACTCCCTATATCCGTTGGAATCTCTGTTTGTTCTTCTTCTCTGATCTAGTAGCTCCAAAGTTTTAGGGCTGAACTTCGAATTTATTGACTTTGGTCTTGAGCAGATCTGCTTTGTTGCTATTACCAGTTGTTGTCGGTAGCTGGTTCAGGTCCATTTTCTCTAGGTTGCTTACCGGTTTCAATTTTGCTTCTAAGGCTGTTTGATATTCGGTCTCATTTGCCTTTAGGGTTTCCGTAGTTGGGTAAGCCTTCTTTTGGACAAGCTTTCGCCTCTCAAGTTTAGCGTTGATTACAATATCTGTTCGAACCAATCTGTGGTCACTTCCTGTATTGAAATTATTCAGCACGTCTACGTTCAGGCATATTTCACGCCTGTTGGAAATTATATAGTCGATTCCATTTTTAACTTGGCCATCTGGACTTCTCCAGGTCCACTTTATTTGGGAAGATTTCTTATAGAAGGTATTGAGGCAGTATATACCTTGCTGCAGGAGGTAATTAAGCAGCATTTCACCTCTGATATTCCTATTTCCTAATCCAAGGTTTCCTATATTTGTCCTTGGGCCAGTTTTGGCATTGAAGTCTCCTATGATTATGGAGAACTTAGCGTTTCCCAATCTTTGAGCTGTTGTTATCTCCTCATAGAATTGTTCGGCTTCATGGTCTTCTGAATAGCTTGTCGGAGCATACACTTGAATTATTTATAGGGAGTATCCTTTGTTGATTTTTAACATTATGTAAATCACTCTATTTGAAACGGCTTCCATCTTGGTAACTAGGTGTTTTAATTTTTTGTCAATTAGGATCGCTACGCCACCAAGATGAGAGTCCACATCGGCATTCCTCTGATACAGCAGATGTCCTGATTTAAGGGTAGTTGTATTCTCTCCTTGTAGTCTGGTCTCGCAGAATTTCAACTGTTCTCATCGTTCTGATGTTGTATGTTGCGACACGGATTAGATTTTGTGGGATAGAATCTTTGTTTCGGTATATTGAGTTTTTGCCTCCCCCAGAATCCACGAGGCGGACTGACTTATCAGTGCGAGATTTTGAGTTTCTCACTCTACTCGCCTGGGTTAATGTAATTTTAAGACTCAACACAACATAACATGGGTTTGGAAGGTTTTGGCATTAAAAGGCCACGCTTGCCGAACATGTTGACCAGTTTTTGTTTCAGCCGCCCAACGGGGACGCGCTCTCTAGGGGTTACAGGCTCCCCGGAGAGCGGGGGACTTTAATTGGTGTATAAATGTACATTTTCAATCAGTGGAGGGTTAAAGTACACTTGATTTTTCTAGGTAAATATTTTACACCCTTCTTTTATTAAGATGAATCTGTTCTTTGTGTGTTAACTTCCGTTTTAAATATTTTAATTAATTGGTGTACCCATATTCTCCGGTATTTTTGTCTACATTTTATTTGTTAAAAATGACTAAATGGCTATCTTTGTATTCTATTTTTGTATTTTTAATTCCAGCTGTAGGTCAACAATAAAATAAATAACTAGTCTGTTACATATTGTTTTAAAAGTTTGGCGATCATGGTTTCTTTTATATTTGACTGTGAAGTGTCAGAGACAAAAGGAAAAAGGCGTTTGAGTGTAACTTAATTTGTTTAACTATGGTTAATTATTTTCTCAAATACAACAAACTAAATAAAATACTTGCCTGCTGCGGTTTGATCCCTTTTTTGGCTGAAGTAAATTTCAGCAACTTCTTGGTCCACTCCTCCTGACGTAATGTCGGACAAATATATTCCATCTTCCGTGTACCGAGTCTGAGCATTGTGTTTAGATTTCATAAAAGAAAACACGCTGCTCAGCATAGATTTTTGCTCTTCTTTCATAGGATCTTCACTGGTTGGCGAGCTGGTTTGTGAGACGCTTGGAAAACCGCCCCATTCCCAACTTTTTGAAGGTTCATTCGATTCTTCTGAAAACATAAAATCACTGAACCCAACACCATCTGCAAAGCTATTTTTGAACTATTTCTTAGAAATAATGTTGTGGGTCAAATTATGATCTTTACTTGTTATGTTTTTCTATATTTCCTTTTTCTTATTAACCAACAATAATACTGCAGACTTTAAGATAAACCCTTTAACTTATTCTGTGTTTAGACGTAACTGGACAAACTCTCAGAAGAAGGCAATAATAGTTACGTTGTATGACTGAGGATTTCCCTGAAAATGCTATATGGGGCCCAACATGCTTGGGATTAAATATATTAAGATTGTTTAATAATAGCAGACAATTTACAGGCGCATAACCATTATCTCCTATAACTGGGCCAACTCGCTAATATTAAAATTAGCAGTGACGTCATTCTAAGAGGTCAATACTTTTTTGCCATAAGAAAGGCATTCAGAGGAGCCCAGTAAAAGTATTGATTATTTTATCGCGCCTATTTCCGTATTTAACGTTGATTGCCACGCTGGACGACTGGAATGTCAATTTCCATCTCGCCGATGTATTCTGTATCCAGTGCAGCCAGATTGCGCGTTTTATCACAATTTGGGCTACTTACCACTGTAGTTTGCCACTAATTATTTTTCAAAGAGACGTAAAACATTTGTCTTGGATTACAATTAACAATATATTAGATACTTAATGTAAAAGTTTACTTTGCTATATTATAGTATAGTTATATTAAATAAAAATAAAATTTAAAATCCGAAAAGTACATATTGTATCAATCAGACAAGAAAGCGCCTTTGTGCCTGAAAGCCCACACCTTTCGATCAACGCCATTTTATCATGATAATAATGGGTCATGGTTTCGCCGTCGAATTTAACCCTCGCTATCTTCTCCTTGAGCAGCTGAGCAAAGTCATGCACTCTAGGAAACGCCTTCCTAAGAGCCAGTCCAGTCTTCCCATGAGAGGTCATATTCATCAAGCCGATTAAACCAGCCCCTTGCTGCGCCTTGCAATTTCGCCTGCATAAAATGCGCTCTCTCATAGTTCGACCATTCATGAATATCGCCCAACTGATCAATTTTGCTCAACCACCTGACTACGTTACAGTCCCGGCTATCAGGATCGAAAGGGTCAATAATGTCGCCGCCTGCCCTTGACCCTATACAGCCCAGACTGCAAGCGGAGTCCGCCCTATCGCTACAAGCATGCTCTACTACCGCCTGAGGAACGCTCTCACCTGATTTTTCGCCCTTCTTGTTGCCCTTGGTACCGCCAGTACCAACGGCCGCCCTTTGTTTCGTCGCCTTTACCATTTCGGCCGCCTTTTGCATCGCCACCCTTGCCATTTCGGCCGCCACAATCTGCTGGATACTAGTTGCCAAACCGCCTTTCAACAGCTTACCATGTACCATGGAGACTGTTTCGTCTTCCATCGCCGAATCGCCTTCGCCGTGGTCACCGTCGCTCAATTCCAACTCGTAATCGAGCTCTAACTCGTCACTTCTCTTTCTCCATAGGAAATCACTTGAAAAACGCCTTTTAAACACCAATGCCAATAAACACAGTTGAAATACGCTACAATTTTTACAATAATCACTAATTAATTAGCACACACTTCTTTATTATTATCGTGAATATCTGAAAAATCGCCAAACGTCAATCCACTGTCAAGGATAGCAACAAACGCCCGCCTTTTGTAATGAGTTTTTGTGATATCGCCACTCACACACAAAAGAAGAAGATGCCACTGCGATTTAACTCGCCGAAATCGCGTATTTGACCGTTCTCCACAACAAATAACACAATACGTAGATTATCCCACTTCTGATCTGTAAACGATTAGTTTTTAGTAACACGTTTTATTTCGCCAATATTATTACAGCCACTTTTATTTCCGCCTTACACCTTCGCCAGTACAGTTATCATAATCATCATGTTGTTTCCAGCCTCAAAAATAAAAATAGTAAGTATATTTTTGGTATAAATGTGAAAACTTTAAAATCAATTAAAATGAAAATGTTACTCCACTAACTAAATTGTTGAATCTGTGCATTAAAGAATCATGTTTTCCATCTTTGTTAAAAGAGGCACTTGTAATTCCTTTATTTAAAAAGGGAGACTGTAAACTGTAATTAATAAGCCTGAAAATTACCGGCCTATATCTCTGCTGCCAATAGTGTCTAAAGTTTTGGAAAAATGCCTAGCCTAGCAGGTTGTGGATTTCTTTAAGCAAAACAATATGTTCAGCAAATGTCAGTTTGGTTTTCGTAAGGACAAAAGTACAGTTCTTGGTATCCAAGACTTGGTATCAGATATTCCTGGAGCCTTGCAAGACTCTCAATACGACACAGTTCTCTGCCGTGACTTGAGCAATGCTTTTGACTGCGTCGACCATGGGATCCTTCTTCAGAAGCTCAGAGCCTATAATTTTAATCCATCACGCATTGATCTTATGAAATCCTATCTAGAGGGCAGATGTCAGATGTGCGGTTTGCTGGGGTGGCGTCAGCAAAGGGAGTCATTACGATGGGTGTGCCCCAGGGACCGATCCTGGGGCCCATACTATTCTTAATATATATCAATGATCTTCCACTTATTAGTGAACTAGGAAAGTTTACCATCTTTGCTGACGACACCACAGTGTCCTTTCGGTCTGACATTTTGGATGCTTCTTTGAGGGGCTCCTTGGCGGCGAAGGAAAGAGTAGAGAGCTGGTTTTCCAGCAACCGTCATCTAATGAATGCAGATAAGACCCTTAAAATTATTTTCTCGATGAGGGAGCTTGGGCAAGTGGAGTCTGCTGAGACTGCCAAATTCCTTGGAGTTACTCTGGACCAACGTTTACATTGGGGTCATCACATTGACCACTTGGCTTCAAAGCTTATCAAAGTGTTGCTAAGAGGGCACAGTGATAGGGTATCGCCGGCAGTTTTGTGTTTTTCATGCTCACATGACCTATAGTATTCTGGCCTGGGCACATGCATCTGATGCCAAACGTGTATTCACTATTCAAAGGAGAATAATAAGGGTGCTAGCGGGCCTCACATACAGGGAAGATTGTAAGACGGCGTTTAAACAACTTGGAATTCTCACCCTGCCCTCTGTGTACATTTTAGAAAACCTTCTTTATATTAAACGCAATGCTCAGTCATTTGCAGCCCACTCGCCATAAAACAGATTTGGTACCTCTTTACTGCCGTTTGGATAGGTGTCGGAATGGGCAGGGTTCTTGGGGGGTAAAATTTTTTAACGTTCTTCCCTCTGAAATAAAGTACCTACCTCTAAACAGTTTGAAAATGTATATGAAAAAGATTTTATTAGCAAATTCATTTTACTCACTTGAAGAGTTTTTAAACCACGTTTTTTAAGGATTTTAATCGTGTTTTGTAGTGTTAAGTATTTTATATTGTTTTTAGTATAGTTAGATTTTAGTTTAGTTTAAAGTAGTGCTAGTCTGTTTTGACTTATCGTAGTGTTAGTCTGTTTTGAGTCTGTTTTACTTTATTTTAATATTTTTTTATTTGTCTTGACATGTGTAAAATTGTTTAAATTATTGGCATGAATAAAGATTGATTGATTGAAAGTCATTCAAGAAATGCTGTAAAAATTAAAGTCCAACTAAATATACGTTAAATAGTTTACATCCCAAATAATGTATGAAACTAACTCTACCGACCCAGACGAGCCAAATCCTGATGGTCAGGACGAGGAAATTCGGCAAATTCGTAACAATAAAGGCCATGCGTACAACAACTTTTTACCATTTATTTTTTACCATTACGCAACCACCAACGCAAACGATTTAATATTTGTGCTGTCGTTAGCAGTTCGAGGATGACGAGACGATTCTTAAAAATCTGGCAACACTGCCCGGCAGTTGCCAGCTTTCTTTAGACGTTCGACCAGATTCTTAATTATTGTTCTTCGATTTTCGGTTAATTTCTTTATAATATTAGTACTTTTGTGTGTTTAAATTTATGTGAACAATGCCGTCCAGATGCTGTGTACCGGGTTGCCGTGGAAACTACCCGAAAGGACCTAAAGTTCATCTGCTTAGCTTTCCAAAATGTTTGGACTTAAAGACCTGTTGCTTTCGTGTAATAAGAGTAGGATTTATTTTGTGCTCGCCGGCCGGTTCATTGTGTACAGCAAGTTTATAAATTTTGTTCCTGTTAGCTAATTTTGGGGTAAGTGATATTTAATGTAATTATGCCTCATAAAGGCTGTAATGAAATGTTTACTATATGCCCTCATTCCTATAAACATTTACGTAATCATGCTCCTATTATTTTACCTCATTCTAACACTGTAAAATCTATTTGTAACAGACTCTTAACAGATCCACATATTGATGTAAGACATTATTTTACCTTTTTGACACTGTTCATCTACTAAAATGTATTTTTAACAACTGGCTGACTAAACCTGAGCAAGCATTTTTCTATCTAGATTTTGCGACACGCCAAAAAAAAATGTGCTTTGTTTTCAGTGGTCAAAAAACTTCATGAACTAGAACGAGACTAAATATTAAAACATGGTTATTCCCTTAGTTTAAAGGCTCTTTTTCCATCATCTATAGAAAGGCAAAATGTTAAATTAGCTCTCAAAATATTTAATCCTTTTATTATAGGCGGCTCTGAAAGCTTTTGTTAATAATTTGTGACATTCACAAGACACAGCAGAGTTTATTAATATTATATGAACCTGGTGGAGAATAGTGAATGTTAAAACTCCTCTTAAGGGAAAACATTTACTAGATAAATTTCAACAACCCTTCACCAGAGAAATACTATCAACCTCCAACGAAGATCCGAAACTTAATTTTCTGCTAAAAATGCAAATGCAGTAATCACTTATTTAAGTGGATATTGCTGTCATATTGTTTTAAAAAAATTAAGTTGTGAATTTTGCAAAGAAAATTTAGCTTTAAATGAACCTTGTGTTGTAGAAGATTCCTCGTGAACAAGTAGTGGACGTAGTTTCATTATATTTAAAAAACTGATTAATGAGTTCGAAGATAAATTTTTAGATATTTACAATAAAAAGACTTTTCTTTGTGAGCTGTTGTTAAACTCTAGATCAAACTGACTCCTTTTGAAAATTGTCATAATTAATAATTATTGTTCTAAACATAATCATATTTGGGTAAAAAGAAAAAAGGAAACTGGAGACTTTTAATAAACAAATATTAGACCCCAATAATATACCGAGTAATATACCCAATCTAACACAAAAGAGTAAAATCTAAAACCTGTATAAAGCTTTCATGTTTTATCATAAATATTTGAATATTGCAAGGTTCTTTGGATGGAGAAAACCGTGGAGAAAACACTACCAAATTTGACATTACTATTACCTATTATGACCCCTTTATACCTATAGTGACATTTTACCACCTATCTATTAAATAGATTGGTGGTATTTGGTTTCAGTTTATCAAAATAGATTCTATTTTGATAAACTGAATATTCAAAGGTTTTAGCTTTGAAATTTCGTTTTCTTGTAAGAAAAATCGAATGAGGCGGGTCTAAGGGTTGAGTTTATGACTCGCGGCCTTGTTTCAACCGGAAGCTCTTAAATATTATTCATGTATGCAGAGAAAGGTACGTAAACTGCAATTTA
Organism: Pissodes strobi; assembly: GCA_016904865.1. NCBI lineage: Eukaryota > Metazoa > Arthropoda > Insecta > Coleoptera > Curculionidae > Pissodes > Pissodes strobi. The sequence continues at coordinate 126,388 of MU182182.1, read as the reverse complement.
ATTTTTGATTTAAGAAAAAATAAATAATACACATTATCAGTCACAATAGTCGTGCTTAAAGTAATATCAGCTTGTAGGAGGTATTGTATTAGGCCAATTACGTTTCAAACTACATATAAAAAATGGCAATTTACAAAAAAAAAAACAAGTTTTTTTTTATATACTTTCGAGATTTCTGCATCTAAAATGTCTACTTAACTGTGAAATTTTAAAAGAAATTGCACATTTCAATATACGCCTGTAAATAAGTTAAGACCACTTTGGATGACGTCACGCGTAAGCCTTCAGGCCTAGTTGTAGGAGGTAATGGCATAACTCGGTGACTCTAAAGCAATAATTTAATAAGATTCCGTAAAGAAATATCCTCAGGATCGACTTATTATGAGATCGGGAAACACGAAGAGCATAATGGTAGGTAATAAATCCGTTCGACATAGAACAACTGAATGAACAATGAATTACTGTAGCATTATTTTTGTCACTATTGATCAGAATTTATCTACCAATCTTCCTGCTACAAATCATGCTTTTCATGCCTTTGTAGATGATCTTTTTTTAGCACAATATATGTTACATTCTTTTTATGGGGATCAGCTATATTGAAATTCGAAATTGTTGAAAATTAAAAAAAAGTTCAAACAGTAAAGACTTGTGGAATAAACAGCAAAATTATTAAATTATTAAATCATCATATATTAGCATTTAAGCCAATCTTAAGTAAACGTATTTTTCATTATTTTGGTTTCAGTACTTCAGTATATGTCGTAAGCAGCTATTTTTTTCTTTTTGGAAAATAAGTCGGGTTTTATAAATAAGTATTTTCATTTAATTTTGTAAACTCTCTACGACTCACATAAGACAGAATATTTTTTATTACGAAGTTTGCTACATGATGTAAATTTTTAGTAATATTCAATGATATATTGCAGCAAACGTTGAAAAAAAAACCCACAGTTGTACACATCAATATTATAATGAAACTTAATAAAATCTAAGTAAGGTTGTAAATGTGCTGGATACCTTTTACTCTAAGCTTCATTTCGATTTCCGAATCAGACTGCACAGATTCCACATTAACAGGTGAAGCGGAACGAGATTCCGCGTTGCCAGCAGTCAGTTCCGTGTCACTGAAGAAATGAAAATCTGCGTCTAGCTTCTTTATATTTGATGTATCAAGTTGTGTCGTTTCCGTACAATCCTTGCCGGGTTTTTCAGTTTTTAACCTGAAATTTAAAAAAATATATTAAAAACTGGAAATCAAGGATTCGGCCGTTTTATAGCTGTGCCGGATTGTCACCCGCTCATGCATTTCAACAGTACATGGCAATGTTAAAATAAAATAAGTATTTTCGCTCATTTTAGGGGCAACAGAATTATTTAATTGAACATTAGTGTTTAAGTCCAAATTTAACACAACAAAAATGAATGTTTCACCCTTTGCCTTAATAAACTTACAAATGTAGATGTAGATGATATGCCCATACCGATCATTTGCAAGTATTTCTACAACTATAAAACTCTTTGCGCTAGATGTCGATTTGATTTTTACTTATTCCTCTAATAATCTGTTTTTTTTTTTACAAAGCTTGAGTACTACTATACTTAAATAGGATTGTATTTTCGTAAGCTTTGTCCCTATACCGGACCAAGCAAAAAATAACCTAACCTTCCAATCGATTCACTACTACTAGAAATGTGACGAATAGCGGTTCAACCAAATAACGGATATTCGGTCAAATTTAAAGGAATATTCGGCCGCATTGATGCTTTGGCAGAAAGCGACCAAACAGATTTTTATTTTCTTTTATTAAATGTTAGTCAAACATTGAGATAATAATTTTAATTCCAATACTTAATTATATTTCTTATTGCCCATGATAATAAAATTTAAACGATACTAACTTCTGACTGAGGTGCTTAAATCTGCGTTCAAACTACTCGCGTGCAAATTATATCTACAAAGTCAACATCAGAGTATTAGTTATGTATCATCTTGGTAATAATAAAACTTGTATTTTTCTTGAATTTACACTTACTGCAACTCTTTCAGCTCGGCCTCCGAACAATTACTATTTGAGGAACTTCTATCAGTAGTAAAATCATTAGTCCTCTCCAAGTTCTCTGTATTGGGATTAGTCAAAATATTGTTACTAGCAGATTTCCTTGGTGCATTTTTTTTACGCATTTTTTTCCGTTTCTTCTTACTACTCTTACTTTCGCATTGGTTTTCCTCTATAGGTTTTGTTGGAGTCTTATCAGGAAGCTAAAATAATAAAATAATAATAATAATAAAAATAATAATAATGGCGTCTGCCTAGAGCAAAATTGGGAAAAATCTGAGAAGACAATAATAATAATAATAATTAATAATAATAATGTATAGAAAGAGGCAAATGGAAAGATGAATTATTGCGACTCAACTTCTGCGTTTTTCTCCAAAGGAAAGGCTAATTCAATTAATGTGCTTAACAAAAGGGATGACACAAGATATCGTGCAAATCTTTAATAATGAAAAAGCTACTCATGAAGAAATTGCAGATGCGGGTGAACGATTTGTTCTTGCTTTGTACAACTGTACCTCTGCAGAAAAAAGGCTAGATGTATTCAGATTTATGTCTTTTAACAAACTGGTTGGTAAAGCGAACAATACTGTAATGTTATCAAAACTACCACCAACTACTGCTGCTGCTCGGCTACACTCATATCGTGTTTTTTTCCAAATTCAAACATGGAAAAGGGTAGCTTGAAGCTACTGATTGGGGATGGAAAAAAGTCGGCGGTATATTAACCCCAATTATGACAACAAAAGAACCAGCTCCCGAATCTGTTTTAACACTGATTTCGTGTTCGTGTAAAATAGGATGCGAACACAGGTGCAGTTGCAGAAGAGCAGGCTTACATTGCTCTGCAATGTGTTACCATTGTCATGGACAAGCATGCATGAACGTCGAATCTATGGAAGACGGCGAAGATTAACATAGTATTCTAAGAATCAGTGCATTAGGCCTACTGGGGACACCACGTAAAAAAACGGGCCAATTACTTTACCTCTGAGGTGGTGTAGAAACAAGTACGATCCATATAGAATATTACTTCCTCTTTAAAAATCGAGAGGTTTTTATAGGATTAAGAGAGTAAACGTGGTAAATTAATTTTAATTTTAAGTGATGCCAGTAGCCTACTATCAACTTTTTAGCGTTCATCATTGGACTTTATATTATATTATATATTAGATTGCATTTACTGTGTAACCGCAAGGAACCCTTATGTATATGCCTTATTTCTCACATTATTATTAATTTTAGGAAAAAAGGTATAGGAACATTTTTTGTAGAAAATTTTATGAGGAATATTTTTTGTTTTTTTTTATCAAAAAGTGCTCCGTTCTCGAGATAATCTAGAAAACTTGAAAAAGGGGGTATAAACGATGTCCTATGGGGATTAAGCAAACTATTTAGGGGTAAAAACTTTCAGAATTTTGTCCGATATAAATCGTAATATTACTGTAATAGTAATACTCACTTTTCATGGCTCCCATATTATAACTCCGTTAATAGTACTACGATTTCTATAAAATTTTGGTTGAAGGTACCAACCCAAGTGATTATAGCGCAATAAGAAAATATAATTTATATCATTGGCGTTCGTCGCTGTAATAAAAAAGGGCAAATTTTTTCAGATAAACGTATTAGGCAATTTTTAAACTGACAAATAATGTGATTGTTGGCACAATCCCTATATCCGCTTTTAACGCAATAACAAACAAGATGTTCCATATCATACATTTTTGTTTTTTTTTCTTTTTATAGCATTCTAATGTGTCTTCTGGAATTAATTATTGCCAAGTAGGTTGTAACAGTTCGATTTTGCCAATGTCAAATATTTTTAAAATTTCATTTATATGCCGCATTTAGGAAAAAAGATGCTGTATTTTGCACTCATCGGTTTATTAATTCTAAATTTATTGATTCGATTTGTTAACAATTCGCTTGAAATTGCCGCATTTCTTAATGTAAATTAACTATATTCTATGTATGGGTTAACGATATATTTGTATTAGCATTTATAACACGTTGTGACTGTGTTTATTTTGGTTGATAAGCGAAGCACATTGTTATTATGATAGCTTGGCTTGATTTATATTACATTACTGTAGAACGGGCAGCGAACCGATTTATATATATATTTTTAAAGAATTCTGTTAATAAAACGTGCAAATACGCTGCATGAAACTCGTCGATTCATATTTTATTGTAGGTGCACTTTTTGTGACCTTCGATTGTTCGTCCGGAGTAGTAGGAATATACCACTTATTATATTTGCAGTTGTCGATTTAAATTCTTAAAAGTTTATCGTTTTGTTAGGGAATACTCTCTGGTATTTCTTGAATCACTTGATGTCAATGCATTAATTGTGGCCTCCGCCGTCATGTTACCCTCATAATAAACGAGAACTCGGTCGTTTATTATCTTAAAATTATTCCTTGTATCGAACCACTGGCATGTTTCCTCCCATCACTACTAGCTGATTTGACGTAGCGTTTGTTCTCGTAGAACGAGAAAGGCAAATTGACAATCGAGAGTTCTTCTGAGATTCTCTTTCAAGGCGAGAAGAAGGTTTGCAAGTGCAGTCGTATAGAGACTCCACATTTAGTTTGTGATTTAATTGGGGATATGCTGTGGAATCTCTTGGTGTTTTGACACGACCGATTTTCGGGATCTACATACTGTACTGGGTAAGCATTTTCTCTGGATTTCTTTTTCTATTGCCTGTGAAGCGCGTGGACGTCATGACGCTAACGGTTTTTTTTCAATTATTTCTAGAGGCTTTCCACGTTCGTCAGATAAGACCGAGACCGTCGAATTTCCTTAGCCCTCACACACACTAATGAGGAAATTATTGCTACAGTTTTTTTTGTCTAAATTAATGATTTAATTGGTTTATCTGTGTTACCTTTTTTTTATGCATGGCCGCCATTTGCTTTGCGTCCCATATGTTATCTTATCTACTCCATTTTATCAAATCCAAATTTTTATTTTTAATTTTGATCATATGGGGAAGTTTATATTTTCTTTTGGGGGTGATTCATCCTTATCTTTGTTATATTCAAGTTGTCTGTACCTTAGTACCTCTTTTATTTGCTGACGGGCATTGCAAGTCCCTGGTTTTTTTTCTGGGGGAATTTGTTTCATAAGGAAAATATATTTATGCAAGGGGGGGGGGGGGGGGGGGGGGGGCTATGGTTTTTTTTACAGTAAGGGGGCTTCGTCTAATGCGCACTGGGTTATTTCAGGGCTCTGCTGGAGGGCCACCACTCTTACGAGCAGGCTAGAAGCAGGTTTTGCTAGAGAGCCACCACTTCAACTACCAGGCTACACTAGAGCCAATCCTAATACCGAGCTTTCGAGACCTCGGCTAGTTTTCCCTCAGGGCCAGTGCTCTAGCAGTACCAACAGGTGCCCGGCACCTTTACCAGAGTTCGACGGATCTAAGTGGTATCGTACAGAAGCTTAAGTATATTTACTCATTTATTATCATTAATCTCTCTGAATTTTCTTTCTCTTTAATATAAATCAAGCATTGACAGTCGGGCTTTCCTTTGATTCATTTATCAAGTAACATAACTGCTCTGAATTTTCTCTCTTTATAATATTACTCAAGCATTGACAGCCAAGCTTTCAATAGTTCTATTCTAATTTTATTCTTTTTATTAATTTATCGAGTCATTTGATTTAATTATTGTGGCCGTTCATTGCTACATATTATTATTGCTACATTTAAAATCAGTGCAGCTATTAGCGCACGCATACCTAGTTGTAAGTAGCTTAGTTAACGTCAAAGTGATCACTTCGGTTTGTAGTGTTTAGTGCATTTAGTTGTAAGGCATACAGTACCGTTAATCACAGAATTGGTCTCCGTACAATCTCCATATTGTACTCTGTTTATTTTATCAATTACTTTAATAGTCATTTGACATTCTTTTGTCTTTAACTAACAACATTTCCATTTAACCTTTTTACTCCAGATAAATTGATGCTGTGTCTTAAAAAAGAAGAACTTAGTAGAAAATATATTGTTCCTTAAATTATTTTAGATTGTGTTTTCTATATTAGGTCTTGTTAAGTTTAAGATTTAATTTAATAAGCGGGCCTGTGTTTTCTTGTTAGGTTGAAATTAAGTACTTTTTGATTTAATACGTGGGCCTAGCCACCCTGCACAACACCAGCGGAGCTTTTTCAGTTTAGATGGACCAGAACTGGTGGCGCTCTAACGACCCCACTATCGCGGCCGGGCTTTGCAATACGACTCTCCGGGGCTAGGTTTCTTTTTAATTAAAAATCTTTATTTTTGACTTTAATAAGAGAAAAACGTGTTGCAAGGTTTCCAGTGGTGGAAATTAAATGTTCTTGTTGGGCTTTAATCACCTGAATGAAAAGCCATGAAAAGTAACACACACTGTATATTGAAAAGATCCAAACTGACGAAACATAAGAAACTACACCTAAACTCATGAAAAGAGAGACTCAAAATATAAGGAAAGAACGGAGAGGACTCACAGACATTAAAACCAGACAGAAATCAACAGGAAATACTTCCACAACAAACATACATCCTTGCAATGAGCAGTCGCACAAGCAGATAAAGAATACATACCCTTGAATCGCTCACAATCTGAACCACAACCACAACGGATGCAGCATCACAAGAAAAATTGTAACAATATCAAGAAAGAAGATACATACAAATGGCTACAGAAAAGACAACTCCACAGAGGACTCCCTATTAGTTATGAAAAAAAAAATAGAGATAAAAGATATATGCAGGAAATGTCATCAAAACCAGGAAACTATTGCACATGTAGTACGAGGATGCAAAATACTAGCACATACACAGAAATGTACAACGTAGCAGCGAAAGTAATACACCAGACATTAGCACTTAAATTTAACCTGATACCAACGGAAACACAATACTATAATTCCACACTGAACAATGTATTGAAAAACAATGGGTTCAAACTGTACTAAACTACAATATAACCATACATACTGATCAAACTACGTCACACAACAGACCAAATCTTGCATTACTCGATAAAAAAAAAAACGTGACCAATAATCTAAAAATACACTGAAAAACAGAAAAGTACACCCCCCTTAGCAGCAGAAGTGGAAAGAATCTGGAGACAGGAGAGTATGAATCATGAAATTCATAATATCCACAACAGGCATCATACATAACACTTTCATGCAACATCTGAAACAACTTCAGCTAGATATAGAGATACATCATCATATACAGAAATCTATCACACTGCAGTCATGCAACATAGCCTTAACCTCTCTTAAGCCATGTCCACACTAGGCAGGCTTGGTATAAGTGGTGGAAGTATCTCACTTAAAATTGTCTTTAGAAATATTCTCGTTTAGTTCAGTTTGGCATGAACATCCAAAAGTCAAATGTGCAAACTTCGGAACCAGGAAGCACATACCTGGCCAATTACAACTTCTGGCTCAAGAATAATCAGGTATATATCAAAAGTTAGAAAATAAGCACGGATTACTTGCACATGCAATTACTTAAGCATCAACCCCAACCAGTGCCAGAAAATTACTCTTTCGATTAAATCGTTTAATAACATATTGAACAAATACTAACAGAACTAACCATAAAGTCCAAGCTCCAGTATTAATATAATCAAGATTTTGAATATTATTGTAATATTTGGCTAATAGATTTTACTACACACTGTAAAATGGATTAATATGTAAGAAAATACTGGTTTCAAGATGTTACTAATCATTCAGTGGAAAACGTAGCTGATGCTGCACAAGAATACTGCTATCTGGTAAGGAAATTTCTCCATGATAATTCATAGTCCTTTATCCCTCAACACTGCGATCACATGGATTAGACCCAATCCACGCTTTCTTACCTACTCCTTTTGATTTTTATATTCGAAATACGAATGGGTATGTGGAAAACGACCAAAATAACAACACAAATAATGAAAACAATAATATTCATACATTATATCTATCGATCAATTTATCAAATGTAATAATTAGTGTACTTTTTAGCTTTGCACTTACGATATTTTGTTCTGGTGTTTTTTCTATCTTACTATGTGGTTCATCAAG
>MU182182.1:71286-117637 GCA_016904865.1 Pissodes strobi | reverse complement strand
TCATATATTTATGATTTAATCTAGTTTTTACTGTGTTTAGCCATAATTATTGAAAATGCAAATTGTTGTTTATTCACAATCTTTGTGCTGTTAAGTTCGACCCACGATATAACCGTTTTTTTGTTATGGTTAACTTTCCAAGTCAAATTTGTGGAAATGCCATATATATTTCGAAATAAATTGACTCCTAATATGCGTTTACTCTATAAAAATACCGACGTGGTGACGCAGTTGATCAAACCACTGTCCATGTCATGGCATAGGGTTAAAGTCATCGAGGATCGTGGTTCGGAACCCACGTTAAGCTGTAGGTCCTGTTTAGATTAGCCCCGGCAGCAAAAAGGAGACGTCAACTTAAAGAGCCACTCACTCCATTAAACGAGGATGAGTTTACATTTACATCTGGAATAATATGGTCCCCGTTCATGCACAAATAGCCACGAAATGTGAAACAACCAATTAGGAATATTCTTGAAAATCACTGAAATCACTCGTGCATCAACTTTTATTAAAATACCAATATTAAAAATATTGTGCACTTTAATCTTTTTGTAAGATGACAGATATGATTTACTAAATACATAAAGCTGTAGCTATTTATTTTTGTCAATCGTATATGACTGAACAAACCACTTTGAAAGATTGCCAAAGTTAATATTGCATCAGGCTATAAACGTTCAAGCGCCGTCTATAAAACTCTATATATAATAAAAAAAATAAACACGTTGAATATTGATTAACCAGACGCTGAAAAAAGTTAAATGGATGGTGCAATATATAAACCGAAAAATAATAATGCCTTGAAGCCTATAGGTACCTTTACATTTTTTACAATCTAGCCAAATTGCATAAACCTTAAAACGGAAGCGACCGTATTAATGAATAATAATAGTATATCTAAATATATCAACATTCCAATTATTTACTGCCAAATAAGACACGAAATTTAATTATAATATACATTATTTTAAACAAAAAAACTAAATGAAAATATTCCATGAAGTTAAGTGGGTGACAAATAAAATTCCCTTCTTTGCTATTTTGAATGTCAAATATGTTTGTCAATCTTTTCCAGTCATGAAGTTCAGAAGTCAAGAATGTTTAGTAATTTTCGAAATTTAAAAAACGGTTCCTTTTTGTGTTGTTTTAAATATATATAGATTTTACTTTCATAAAAGTTGCCATATTAAATTTAAAAATATATACGTTCATTTTAAATTAGCTAAAAAATCTTCAATGCTGAAATGTTTCAATTAAATGTCTATCTGTCAACGGGAGATCTTCATAATTTCAATATCAAACTAGCGATTATTCACTCGGGAGTAAAATGAATATAAAACTAAGCAAACATCACATCCTCAAGAACAATAGAAATAAAAAATTACCTGTCTTTTTAGAAAATCTCTTTCTAAATGTGTTCTGTTGTTAATCATCTGATTATCAGCAGTGTGACGTCTTTTCTCGTAAGAGTTTAGTTCACAGAGACCCATATCATCCAGATTAAAGCTTCTTCTACGGCCCTGAAAAATATGAATAAAGTTAATTAATTCCAAACAGATATTTCATATGTTATTTTCAAAAAATTATAGACATGGTTTCTAAAAACTGTTCTTAATGTCTTAGAACGATTTTTATAATTTAGGATTCTTAACCCTCAACTGGTATCGTGGGGTGGTGCAGCGACACTCTATCACACCTATTTTTAGTTATTACTTGAAATATATACTGAATTTTTCTTCGTGTTTCAGGTAATCCACGGCAGGGTAGTGCGCAAAAGTAAAAATTTTTTGGTAAATCTAGTTATTATTGTAGATAGCGTTGTGGTGCCGTGTCCCCACACGACGCTTACGCGATTTTAAATTAAAGTGAGGAAATAAAAATTCATGGAAGATTGACTATGCTGAATATCTAAGTGATTTAAGAAATGATGAAGAAATAAACCAGGGTATGCATGCAGAAGATGATGATGATTTAAGTGATGCTGCGAATATGCACTGTGATCATGTGAATGAATCAGAAATCGCAGTCTTTAACAGTGATGATGACACACTAATACGAGAATAATTCAAATTCTGGTCATAAAGCTACTTTTGTTCACTACATCGATGCAACTGAATTAAAAGTGTTTATTGGTCTCCTATTATTACTAGGAGTATTTAAATCAGAGCATGAAGATGCTGCAGGACTATTCGCAGCAGATGGGACGGGAAGGGATGTCTTCCGTGCAACACTGGCCATTAAAAGTTTTCACTTTTTACTATTAGCAATTCGTTTTGATGAACAGATCAGCAGGGAACAGGGTAAAAATAATGGTGATAAATTAGCTACAATCTCAGAGATTTGCAATATCTTCTTCTTCGTTTATAATTGTAGCGAAAATTACACTTGCAGTGAATATAATACAGTGAATGAAATGCTTGTAGAATTCGGTGGCAGTCCTTTAGACAGTAAGTAAGTTTATGTGCTTCTCTGGTGGCAAAAACCGCTATCTGCTCAATAATTTCGTGTACGTGTGGAAAGAATCTTCCCCTAATCTTGAAAAGTTGTCGATTCCTACCCGCTTTTGCCAGATAAGAAAAGAGAGGCTCATCAGAATTTGGATTTACAAGAGACCTAACTTTAGGGTCGTCCGTGCTTAAAAAAAATAGAAGTGCTATTGTGCTTTCGTCCTTGCACCATAGTAGCGCAATTGGTGACAGTGACAGAAATAATTGACCTGTACAATTCAACCAAATCAGGAGTGGACGCACTTGGCAATAAATGTAATACTTAGCCATGTCAGGGAGAACTCATACATGGCCTCGTGCCGTCTGCTATTCAATGCATGACATCTCAAGAGTACACGCCCATGTTTTTTTCAAAGCTGCTAATGTTGTACATAACATATCACGTATTAGTTTTACAATGACATTAGGTAAGGGTCTTATAAATAGGCATCTAAGAAGAAGAACTGATATAAAACAAATATCTAAGGAACCTGGTACTTGGCGAAAATCCTATTGAAAATAGATCCCCAATAAATGCAGATGTGGCCGGACCTGCACCAAAACAGAGGAGATGTAATTTCTGCCCAATATCAAGGGATAGAAAAGTGAAGACACTTTGTTAAAAATGCCAAACTGCTGTTTGTAAAGACCATTTAGTTACAAAATGTGTATGTCAAGACTTTTAGGAAACGTAAGTGAGTATAATTAGTATAAGGCATAAAAAAAACGAAACATGTGCGCCAGTTGTAACTTGTTTTTTTTTGCAGGATTTAATAATGGACTCCCAATAAAAAGTTTTCAAAAGGGGAAGCCGCTCGAGGAAACTTAGTTGTTTTTTTTTGTCATTAAAAGTGACCATTTCTTTTTAGCTAAAGTTACCATAGTTCAATACTAAGTTTATTTTACTAATTTAGATACACATTTAATTTTTTTTTGTAAAAAGTAAGTTTTATTACTCAATAAACAATACTAAATAAAACTAATAATACAATCTAGTATATATTGAAATTTTAAATCGAATACCATTTATGTGACTGAAAAACCACGATACCAGTTGAGGATTAATTGGTAAACTTGCAAATATTTTGTAAGGTTGTACATCGATTTGCATTACTTAAGACGCAAGAGTTGTATCTCTGTAAATATAAACAGGGTCAGATTCAAAAATTGAAAAAATACCTGATTCAAAAAAATATTTTCAATTTCGGAAACTGGAATAGGAGACGTGGCCAAATGCTCTGGAATGTCATTTTCCTCATCATCTTCTAATTCTTCTACGAAAAAGGCCTCTCCGCTTTCTCCAAGTTTCATGTGTATATCTAACGACTCTCCATTGACTTCAATATCAACCTGCAATTACAAAAAAAAGTTCAGTCAATTTTAACACATCAAGTGTAGCGTCTTTTTATGAAATACATAATTTTAGGAGCGGTATGATTTATTCAGAAACCTACTATGTATTAAAATTCTTGCTTAGCGATTTACTGAATAAATTTTAAAGCGTATTGGCCTTCTTTTTTGCCGGTTAAATGCAAGCGAGAGTTTGGTACAAAAAATTTAATTGCACTTGCTGAATAGGTATAAACTAGAGTTGCCACGAATATTGATTTGGCCGAATACCGAATACCGAATATTCGGTCATGATCTGGGCCGAAGCGCCGAATGTTCGGCAGCCGAATATTCGGCAGAAAAGCAGTTCGCGGTATTTTGCTCATAACGGCTTCCGAGTATTACGTGACGAGGCAATATCGCTAAAGTGCTTAATGCAATTGCGGAAAGATGGAATATCCCTCAGAGTTACTTGTTTACGACAGTGGAACCAATCTGATAAAAGGTATACGAGTCGCAGAATATGATTTAACTAAGTGTTTTGTTTATTCCCTGCAACGTGTCGTCAAGTAATCGCTGAAGTCCTAGGCGAAGGTACCGGAGATGATCGCCACTGCTGCGAGACGACTTGTATTTTAACTACTCTGGTATAGTAGAACAAAAGCTGAAATCTATTCGACAAGAACTTAAGATGCTAAATCACCAGCTAGTGCAAGAAGTTAGCTCACGCTGGAATTCGACGTATTATTTAATGAAGCGATTAGTAGAACAGTCTCTTGTACTTAACAGAAACAGACCAAGGATTTTTGGACAATTTGACACCGTCACAGTGGGAGTTAATGAAGCAATGCATCAAACTCCTCAAACCGTTCGAAGTGATAACTAAAATAACCAGCCAAGGTATTTCCTGCATCTCTGAAATGATTCCACATGTTGTCACATTGTTGAAATTCCTGGAAAAGAAAGATAATGCAGATCGAACACCCAATTTGTTAAGAATAAGATGTTCACTTAGAGTTGAGCTTGAAAAACGGTTTCACTTGCATGAGAACAACAAATATCTAATTGCCACGAAATGTTCTGGGATTAGCTCAAGTGGAAAGCACAAAAAGATAAAATTTCTTAGAAGCTCTGAAAATGAATTGTGATAAATGTAGTAGTTCCAATGATAATTCTTCTCCACCTTGTAAGAAAAAAAGTACTAATGAAAATTATACAAATCCAAACATCGAAATACGCGACAGTTTCTAGAACTGTTTTGAGAAAATCGCTATGGACAATAACCAAAGTGAAGTTATGAGGAAAATTGCTATAGCAAATGAAATTGATACTTATTTGAAAACCACTCGCCTAGATCGGACGGCGGACCCTTACAAATGGTGGGCAGTGAACTCAAAAAAATATCCAAATCTAACAAAATTCGCTAAGATTTATCTATCATCTCCTGGCAGTAGTGCATATAGTGAGAGGCTCTTTTCAAAATCAGGCATCATCTATGAAGAAAAGCGCAGTCGTTTGCTCCCAACAAATGCTGCAAAAATGTGTTTATTCATCATAACTTACCACTGATAGATTTTAAGAATTAAATGTGTTATAACTTCTTAATGAAATAAATAAATTTTTTTAGTAATTTTGTACAATTTTTTTCATCAATAAGTACGAATATACAGTATTCGGCCGAATACCGAATACCAAAAAAAATGGCCGAATATGCCGAATACCGAATACTCACCGAATATTCGTGGCATCTCTAGTATAAACATACTTAATCCTATATACATGAAAATACAACCCCTTAATATTAGATATTTATTTATGGTAATTAGAAAGAACCAGTAAGAACAGCGCACAAAATATTTTATATAGTGCTCTTTTCGTTCTATTTTATTATATGATTGACTGTTACAAACGTGTATGAAATGAAAATAAAAGCACAAAGGAAGTTCTACATATTAAATATACAGCCATAGCTTATTTTATGCAAATTAATAATAGTAACTTCACTGATACTTTGCAAGTAAACTTAATATCATATTGCTGCAGACATGTGCTGTATAAAATGTGTTTGACTGTGTTAATCACAATATCCCAAATAGTACATAAGTTAAAATAAATTATTGTAGTTTGGTGTACTCCAAGATCGTCCTTTTTAATTTTGATTTTTATAAATAACGTTATGTCAAATAATGGAGGACCCATTTGAATAGACACCACCATATTATGACACAGTAAATATTCTAACGAATGAAATTTTCAATATATCAAAAAATGAATTTTATATTATCTTAAACAACTAAATACATAATACTCTTATATTCACACGATTGCATGGCAATTACATATTATTAATAAAAAACTTTCTTTTTCAGTCAAAACTGATAAAATTGAGTAATAAGGTTTTCAGAATCTTAGAACACTTGCTAAGAACCTTGCCTTTTCAGTCCTGTTTTATTTTGTCTTCTTAAAAAATATAATATTAAGAGAAACTTTAATCAATTTATGCTTTATTCTGTATTTTTTATCCCAATATTTATCTCAAATAAAGGTTTAAAAAGATGATTTAATGGCATTATGCAAGGACCAAATGATTTTGCAAGAACAACATATTTTTTATAAAACCTGCTGTTAATCTTTCAAAATAAAAGCGATGACGACAAAAAGGTTAGAACATGGCAAACCAGTAAACTCAGAGTTAAACCGTTAAATCCTAAAAGATAAGTATTCATAATACATTTCTAAATATTTCTAATAAACATTAAATTAAATACACGTTTTTTTTTTTTTTTATGGCAGTGGCACACACACTAAAGGTAGATCCTATGGCGCTCGACGAGCGGTGTGTGTGCGAAGATGTTGATTGACACGGTTCTTGAATATTTGTAGGTTGTAATTAGTGGGAAACAGATGTCCTGGAAGTGAGTTTCACAGTGATGCAGTGCGCCAGACAAAGGAGTTCTGGTAAAGCGATGTTCTAGGTGTTTCTAGTTGTACGACGAACTGGTGTGCTCCTGCCGTCTGTCGGGACTGCCTGACAGGAGTTGCCAGGGCGGGATTATGTGGGCCAAATCCTGGGAACATCTGCCGTGAAAGTATCTGTAAAACAGAGACATCTCGGCCACATGTCTGCGATGTTCCAGACTATCCAGATTCCGGGTCAACTCCGGATCGCCGACGAGACGCACAGCCCTCTTCTGAATGGAATCCAGCAGCTTTAGGGTATGCTTTAATGCGGCACCCCAGATATGTGAGCTATATTCTAAGCACGGTCTTATTTGCGCTTTGTACAGCAAGAGCAACTGCTGCGGTGTATAGAGTTTTTTGTTGCGAAATAGCGCACCAAGCTTCTGGGAGGCTGATTTTGCGATGTTAGCAACATGGTCATGCCAGGACATATTGCTGTTGACCGAGACACCCAGCAGCCCGATTGACGAGGATGAAGGAATGGTCGATCCTGCCATAATGATGTCAGGGCCCGCTGTATTGGCCCTCTTAGTAAACGTTGCTGCTTGGGTCTTTGCTGCATTGAACTGGACCAAATTTCGGTCGCCCCAAGTTTGAACTTTCTCCAGGTCTTGATTAATTGCTGTAATCTGCTCCTGCCTGCGGTGATGAGTCTCAGTCGTAAGGGTTTTTCTGATCTAAAGTGGGAGACAAGGGTACTGTCATCTGCAAAACTGTAAACAGGATTATTCGTTTCGATCAGCAGGTCATTAATATAGATGAGGAACAGAGTTGGTGAAAGTATTGCCCCCTGAGGCACGCCCGCGTTGCTGGTGAATGTGTCCGAGATGTGTCCATCGACTGCAACATGTAGGGATCGGTTCTTAAGGAAACTGGCCAGCCAGCTGCAGAGAGAGGCGGGCAGTCCCAAGGACGGCAGTTTGTTGAGCAGTCCGTCATGCCAAACTCTGTCGAATGCCTTTCGGTGCATACCATTTCTTTTGCCTTCATCACATTTCTCTCAGTGTATTAAACCTGTCATCTGTCGCATACGGAAAATTGAACTTGGCTCTCCAACTTCAAACGTGCTGACGGCTTTTGTCACTTCTCTACGGTTGTTTTTCTCGGGTTTTAGCTCAAGTTAGGATATTAAAAACTTGTATATTTTGAGTCTTTTCAAAATCACACGCTATAAAATTTAGGACTAATGCGTATTTTTAACTTATACTGTTGTCTATACAGCAATTTATCTGAAACAAACACGTACAAATATGAATATCCAAACTTGAGTTAAAACTTTTCGACAAAATCTGCTCTCTTATAGGTTGCATATTCACTTCGTCGCTGATTCTTGGAATATTTTTGACGGATTTTGAAAAATCATGTTTTGGTTAATAAACCCTTCTGGCAGAAAACCATCGATATGTAATTCCTAATTATATTTAGACAGTTAATTATTATTATGTAAGTGTATTGCTTTGTCTATAAAATTGTTTCTGATGTTAAAGCTTACATAAAAGCCAAAGAGGGCGCGTTTAAATGTAATTAATAATTCCTGCATAATTTAAATTTGAAATTTGATAAACATGTTAAAACCAGAACGTCTTGAAATTGTTACGGCTTAGGCGGATCTCAGAGCAACAACATCAAACATATCTTGTGCTTGTAATATTAAATTATTTTTAAAGCGACTGAACTTAATTTAGATTTAACTCATAATAATTGTCGAAATAAAATACTTTTTAACCTGAACTAATCATAGTAATAAGTATACTTACTTTCTCTAAAACTAGTATGAATCATTTATTACTCTTTCAATTAACAGATTAACCGCAACGGTTATGCAACTAATATTTGGTGTCATTAGCGCAGAAACAAGGACATTCATCATTATCCGTATCCGTATACATATCTATTTTGAATATTTGAGAGTTAGCAACTGCCCCGAACTACAGCTCCGTAAGCTTGGATTAAATACCAGCATAACAACGGCAAAAATTCAAAAGTTTATATATCATAATTTAAAATTTTAAAATGTACAACATACGACATAATAAACTACAATACAATTATTACATTATTACAAAATAATTGTTTCTAAAATATAAATTAATTCATGCACAGTTACAGTACATGTAGGTACAGGAAGAACAAGTAATAGAGAATGATTATTTGATAATTGGAAAATCGGATGATAGAAAAATTGCAAAACCCGTCAGCCCCCACCAAATGAAATGTTATAAATTGTAGAGATCAATGAGCTAATGGCAAAATGATTAGCAGATTAGCATGCATGATTGCATAATCATAACATATGGTGAAACATCTCGTATCTATATGCGTGAGTATACAATATACATAATGAAGAGCGCATAGTTAGGCAAATTAACATAAATTAAATATTTACCAGTTCCTGACTGATTTATCCATTACCTATTTACTTTTAAAAGCCGGTACATATTTGTTTGTTATTCATAGGTTTTTGACTCGGCTCTCTGTTCATTTTAAAACTGGTTTAAGCAAGTAACAAGCAGACGGTGCCAAATTGGCAACGTAGCTGAGAAACATGTCTGGTTTCAAAATGTAAATATTATTTTATAGATGACAAGCTCGGCTAAAAAAAGTCCGCTAGGTCGCAAACTAAAAAAATATAATTGGGCGACATTTTCAATCAATGAAACCAAGGCAAAATTTTGAAAATTAGTTACAATGAATTGTAGAATAATTTATAGATAGGTTCTCTGAATTTAAAAATAACGTAAAACCAAATGTCTCCTTGACGGATACATTTTGTTTGTTTCACACGGCCACCATGAAGTTAAGGTACACTTTCAGAGAACTTAGATTCCTGACGGAAATAAATTGCCTCTGCGGCTTTTTGAAAACTTGCCAGATACTGCAATAACTGCACTGGCTGAAGCCATAAACGTCATCTGATTCAGGAACCTTTCCCTCATGTTTGAAGACTGGTTTGGTAAGGACGGATGCTCGCAGGACCCCTCTTGTTATCGCCCATTTTTTGTACTCCCTACGCTATCTAAAGTTGTGAGGAAACTTGTTAAAGAAAAGGATGATGCACTTCATTGCAAGGCATAGCATAATGAATGATCGTCATTTCCAAAGTTCGAAAAGTACCGGGCTGCAATCTTTATTTGGGTCTGAATGAAGAACGCGCTATTCTACGAGTTTTCAAAGGCGTTTGACTGCGTGAATCGTGGAATACTACTGGAGAAACTTCAGCATTATTGATTCAGAGGTAATGCTCTAACGTGGCTTTCATCCTGGGGAGAGGCAGATTCAGACATCAGGGAGGTGATTCTGGGATGATGTTTAATCAGCATGGCGTAGCTCAGGGCTCCGTAGTGGGACAGCTGCTATTTCAGCTGCACATAAATGATTTGGCAACCATCAGTGGTCCAATATACATTGTTCAAATATATTAACGTTTAAAGGTAACATTGAAGGTGTCAATATAGAAAATAATATAGGGAAGCTGTAAGGTTTTTGGGGTTGTACGTCCACAAAACTAAAATTTTCCAGTCATATTATCATGGTTTTTAGAACACTGGGGTCAACATGTTATGCTTTAGACTGGTCAGTGTGAATTTGAAGCGTGTTATGACAAGGACAGTATATTTTCCTTGGTGGAGGCTCATTTGAAATCTGGTGAAGCATTTTGGGGATTTAGCACTTAAAGTCAGTTTTTGTACTACCCAGAAGCGAGCTTTGATATATTTATGTAAATTACATGATTCAAGAAAGAATATTAACCTTCACTTATATTTTTGGTTTGGAAGCTCATTCACAAAAAACATAAAAGCGTATATGTTGAAAACAGATATAATACTGGCAATAATGAAGTGCTATGTTTCCCAATTTCAAAAAGTTCTCTAACCAAGAACGCAATCACTTATTAAAATATAATCATTTGCAGCTGGAATTTAGGAACACTGAGGAACACTGCGGCCTTGCAGAACAAGGCATATTACAATTTAGACGAATACTTTGATGATAGTTTAAGTGCTTTCACTTGTTTGTAATGTTAACTTTTTTGTCTGGTTTTAGTTTGACATGTCAGTTAGAAAATGTGTGGGCTTTTACTTGTAATGATACTTCATGTAATGATGATTTATAGTTAGAATTCTCTTAATTGTTTAGAATTTGGTAATGATTATGTATTATTTGTTCAGGCTTTGTCGACAAGAACACGTTTATTTTGATCCATAAAGCATATTTTGATTTGATAATATGTTATAGCTGACGGACTTGCTTAAAAACGGAAGGATCATAATGAAATGCAGAAGACGAACGCCTTTCAAATAATAATATATTTTTATAACTAAGAAACCTAGAGCTAAAGGTCTTACGCTTTTCCCTGCGGCCATTTCCATAATAAACTTAAGGTCAAACCTTATTGCATTACCGGGCGTTTCCATACCCCAGAGAATTAAATAAACAATAATTATCTACTCTCGATTATGATAAAATAATTGCGGTTTGTGCAACTTTAATCATAACTAATAAACTGTATATCGACTACAATAACCTCAGGTAAGATAAAGGCAAAAAGACTATCACTATATGCTAGTATGAAGTTATAGTGTTTGGACTGATCTAATGCAACTGACAACACTAAGCTCATTGTAGGGTAGAAGTACCGTAGAAGGTCGCTCGGAAGATAAGTTAAAACTTCGCATTAATATAATATAAATGCAGCTAATATATTATGTGCAGGATCTAGTACCAAGAGTAAATTTTTCTCGTAATGTAAACGCATATTATATTGCTGAAGTCGGATCAAATAATTCACAATCCTGCTTACCGGTAAATCAAATGTCAAGTTGCATTTTGCATTACCTGACATGTCACTTTATATGCAAAGGAAGCGGAATACATTTGACAAAATATAATTGATTAAGAAATTTACTAAAATTTCAGACCCCGGGAAAATGCAAGATTGCAACAATAAACATGTAGATAAAAGAAAACAGATCCCACGCGTAGCCGCGAATTTTCCCGTCAGTATTTTGGCAAGCGTAGCAATTTGCATTACTTAATGCATTCTATAAGCTGTGGCATAATTCCAAAACAAGGCACAAGTCATAAGACTTAAATGGTGAAAAACGACTGACTGTGACGTCGGCGTCGCGTTGTCTGGCAGCTGGTGTGGGTGGGAGTGTGCGCACTAACGAACGCTTTTTATTGACGGTGCTCCACACTGGTCCTTTAGCTTAAGTACTTAGAGTTGCATCTCTTATTGATAAAAAATAAATTTAGATACTTAGAAAGTTACATGCTTCTGAAGATACTTTTATCACAAATTTGAGATAATTCTCATAATTACCTCAGCAGTTCCATACCCCTAAAATAAATTATAGACGTCGTAAAAACGTTAAAACTGGGATTTTATTAGTGCAAGTTTTTATACTTCTCGATCACACATAATTTGACTGGATTACATTCTTTAATCCGAGTCCGGGTTGTCAGGCATGAATATTGAATTCAGAGAGGTCCGTACGCATTTCTGGATGGTCAGGGAGTTGACTTTATGTTTTTGAAAATCAGATACTTTTGATTTTTTTACTAAAATAGAAGTAATGTTTTCAATCTGTACCTATATTAAGACAAATCAAAGGTATAGTAATGTGGAGTGCGGACATTCTTTCCAAAATATTATCAATCATAGAAAAAGAATATTGATACTACTCCTTTCAGAGTTTTAGGTAATTTTATACAGCAAATAGACAAACTATTTAATGATAGGATAAGAAAAGTATTTACATTTTCATCTATTTTCATCAAAAATATAAAAATATAAAAAACTTGAGCAGAATAGTGGAATGGATCAGGACGATGTAGATATGAACGCATTACATTTCCAGACCCATGAATTATGGGTATGGGTATTCCGTAACCGAAATTGGGAGGGCAAGAGTGTGGTTGTGGGGGAGAAATTTTTCCTGGCGCATTCACCATTTCGCAAAAAATACCATTTTTATTTTTATTCACATAGCGCGTATAAAAAATAAACATACAATCCATTCAGAATTGTAATGTGTCTGTATTGGGAGACAATTTGAAAACTATTTCAACAAAAACGCAAGGGAATAAAAATGAGTTATTTTTCCAGACGACCCTCACCGAACCATTACCCTCCCTCATCCACTTTAAAAACTTAAAGAGCACTACCCCACTTGTGACACCTCTCTAGAAAGCTTTGTAACGTTGTAAATGTTATGAATTAGAGTAGTGTGATTTTCCGATTTTCTCCTTTTACTGGTCGAATTGTATGACCGATGCTCTCGCTACCTTACTTCTCGCGGCCTTACTTCCGGTGTTCCAACTTGCTCGATAAGCACATCCGTTTGGAGCGCCACTTGACAGATGTGGTATATGGTATATATTCTTCTCACCTGAACAGTCTAAACGAGCAAGCCGTTTTTCGTATCGGTATTCATCATTGCTATTTAATACTCTCAGGCCTGATTGTATCGTTGCACTATTAAGCAAATTAAGTAGAATGTATATTTTCTAAAATATCGGCCATATTGTCTATAAACGTTGTGTGATGACCTAGTGTGGTGACACCTTTTTTTAAGGTATGTTCGACACGAGTGTTTCTATTTAAGATGGCTTAAGTTATTTTCATTTACGTAGAGTCCTTCTGTGGGAGAATTCCTTCTATTGGATAGAATTCCTTGCGTGAGGTAGAATTTCACGCTGATCTAGCTAATCCCGCAGTCAGTTAGCCGCACCGATGCCTTTTTTTGTCAGGGTGACGCAACCACATGGTGGAGACGTACTTCCAGGTGGCGCTAGTATCTGCAACTCGACCAGAATCAAGTAAAACCGATTATAATTTCTTTAAGTGCCTTAATTACCGTATATAGCTTATATACCGGATATATATTATTTTAATTAATGAATATATAATCAAATGATTGTAGGTCATTTGCCTAAATTACCGTGTATTTCTTATCGTTATGTATCATTTTAATTAATGAATGTATAATCAAATGATTGTAGGTTATTAGCCTAAATTACCGTATATTTCTTATGGATATGTCTCATTTTAATCATCATCAATTGATGTAGGTCATTTGCCTAATGCATTTCTTACCGTTATGTGTCAGTTTAATGAATGAATACATAATCAGATAACTGTCGGTCATTTGCCTTAATTACCGTATATGGCTTATCGTTATATACGACTTTAATTAATGAATTTATAATTAAACAACTGTAGGCAGTTTGACATCTACTGTTTATATTCTCGTTTCATTCATTGATCTAGCTATCTTGTTTATTGAGCTTACCTTTAAAGGAGATACTTAATTTTATTTTTAGTTAGTTAGGGAGTTCATTTGGTTAGTGTCCGAATAGCTGAATGAGTTAACTTTTACCGTATTTGGCTGTAAAGCTCATAGCAGTAATTTATTTCACATAACCGAAACTTACAAATTTAATTTGTCGCCTTGATATCGAATCGAATTGAGCTCAATTCGTTTACCTATAGATATTTAACGGCTGTATATGTACATTATTGTACATAAATCTCACTGGATATTTTATTGATTTGGTATTATTGAGGACTGTTTATTGGTCTACTGATATTGTTTGTGCCACGGGATTTATTTAGGTTAGGTTTGGTTACTAATAATTTCATTTATATCTGCATATATTTACTGACTATACCTATACAATAAGATTTGGGCAATATTAAGGTTATAAGGCATAGTTTAACAAGTAGTATCTTATGTTGCATTGATTTATTATTCTTGTAATATCGGTGAGATGCCTTACAAGAGAATCTTCTTATTAGTTTAAAAGTGTAACCATAACCTCAAACTGATTTGAGATAGGATTAATTGTCCTGAAAGAGTGGATGTAAGTTTATATTTTTAAATAAATAAATTATTTTGTAATCTTGATGTTTATATTGGTAAAGTGCAGTCAAAATAATAACTAATTTGTGTATTCAAAATTTTTCAACGTTCTTTTACAGGGTATTTTTCTAAATTTTATTATTCCATTTTCAAGGATCAATAATCATTGAAAAATTTTTTGTAATAAAAAAAAAATTGGTGGCGCCCTACCATAACTGCCAAGACAGACCCACGCATTAAAAAAATTGAGTCCGCCGACTAAACCTGGCATATGGACCGCCTAATGAGCAATTAGCAAATAAGGTTACATAGTTGCCACCCAACGCTTAAGGCTGGTTACAGCTTATAAAAAAATGTTTCCTAGCGATACCAAAATTAATGAGATGTAAGTACGAAATGATAGAAAAAATTTGAGAACATATTTTAAGACTGCTTTTGCAAAATTGGCCGGAAAAATAAAAAAATATTCCAAGCCTAAATTGAAACAATATTGTAGTCATCTCTATTGTTATAACGCAATAACGCAAATACTTGTATTTTGCTCTTCTTTTAACTATAACCTTTGACGCAATTCTTCCAAAGAAGCCGGCTGGGTTATGTAAATTACTGATTTATAATGTAACTCTATAAAAAGAAGTTCGTAGGGGTAGGTAAGGTCAGGTACTCAATTGTACCTCTTCTGCCAATCCACTGGTTTGGATAATTTTGGTCAAATTACTCTTTCCCCACAGCAACATAGTCTAGGGTGCATGGTGCCCTCCTCCGTTTTTTGTAGAAATGGATTTTTTTTATATCTTCCTTAATATAGGAAATATAGCCACTGTAAGTTTTTAAATTGTCACCTTGTATAATACCTACAAAAACCTAGTATATTGTTATCTTATAGGTAAGACTTCCTTATAAACAAAAACACATAAAAGGGGTATTGACATTTTATTTTTATTTATATTTTTGACTGCTTTTAGCCTTAGCACAACAATTCGTTCTCATTATTTAAAAGAACGTAAAAATCAGGGATTAAAAGAAAAATAAATATATCTATTTGAAAACAGCAAACTTTGAATAGGTGACTGCTAAAAACTGCTAAATAATTCGCCTGCAGTCCGCGCCACAATAATACACTATCACACCAATCACGGGCCAGGAACTAGCACTTGTTGCCAGATATAATATGTGTTGATGGGACAAAATCGAGCCAATTATTGTAATTTGCTCTTGAATGTATGCAAGATGATCAAACTAGTGCTGGCAACCGAAGACGGTTTTTCGGATAGTCGGTTAACCGGTTTCGGATTATCCGCGGTTTTTCGAAAAACCGAAACCGGTTAACCGGATACTCGGTTAACCGATTACCCGATTTCTCGTTTAACCGATTAATCGATTAACCGAATAACCGGTTTCTCGGTTAACCGATTATTCGATTATCTAGTTACATGGCACTGGGCCACCGGGTTCTCAAGTAATGGTAAAAAAGATAGAAAGTAAAGTAAAAACTGAGTATTTGGAATCGTAACATACCACATACCTACTGGACGGTGATTATATTTGGAAATGCTTTTAGAGGGCGATTGAAAAATACTATCTACCTTTAATAGAATACCTTTATATTTATTTAAGTTTTAAAAAATGTAATATTTTTTCTGCTCAGAATTTATATCGATTGTAATTTGTAATAAACAATATTTTTAATTTAATTATTACCTTGGGGTTTATTTGAATAACGACCAAAAACTGGAATAAATTTGGTTCATTAGAATTTAATGATTGTGCCCTAATCGGCAGGGACACTGAACTAATGGAAATATGCTTAAGAACAAATTATAAATTATGTTTAGCCTATGATGACTGTGTATTAACCGATTAACCGGTTATCCGATTAACCGGTTATCCGATTAACCGGTTAACCGGTTATCCGGATACCCGGTTTTCACTATTATTCGAATACCCGGTTTTATCCGAAACCGGTTTTTAAGAAAACCGAATAACCGGTTTCAACTTTTCACGGTTTTTGCCAGCACTAGATCAAACCTTTCAAAATTAGGTGATCTATGTTTTAAAAAAAGCTCGATTAATGTTGGATAAAAAAAGTAAAAAAAAACATAAATCTCATATTTTAAGCTCCCCCCTAGCGTCGCCACTGAGCTTTACACATATTTACCATCGTCAGTGGGTTACAATCAACTTAATGGCTTAGCACTGACGACATCTGTGTGATCTGGATCGGTTGTTTGGTAAGTAGGCAATTGTAATACAAAAATGTGTTCTTGATATTAAGCATTCTAATCCGGTGCAGAACTCCTTCCGTTGAAGTTTAAGTCAATGTTAAGTATTTGATGCTAAACTACCAGTCTTGGAGATTAAAATTTGGCCTGCTTTATTAAATTTTATAGCAGCTATTAAGAATAAAACAGTTTTTGATCAGATCGCAATAGAAATACCTATGACTAATAAGTTAAATATTATTAAGCATTTACCTGATAAGTAAGATGAAATGACAATGGTCAAGTATTACATATTTATCTTTTTGCAAGCAGTAAGGTTTCCTACTCATATCGTAGTTAAAGATAAATAAAGAACAAGATAAATAATAAGCGAAATGTCAGATAAATATTTATTAATCAAGGATTTCGTTTTAAAGACATACCTTAAAAAAATAAGTAAATGATAAGAGTATTTTGACTTTGACTCGTGTGGGCAACAAGGTCACATTAACCATATTCAATATTTTAGATTTAGATAAAACCCTATAGGCACGTCAACAAAATTATCTAAAAGACCATTATATTATTGCTTAAAATAAATAATAAAATGTATTATGTAGTATATTAATTCGAATGATTTTTCCTAAAGATAACAAATTTGTCGACCAATGATTCAAGGAGGCTGTTAGTGTTAGCATCCGATATAGATATGGAGTTGTTGCGATATAGATATAGAGTTGTTGGTAATTTAAAAATAAGTTAAGTCGTGATAGAGATGTCTGCATTCCGCTCATATCGGAAAGGATGAAATGAAGTGTTTTTTCTCCATTGCAATGCTTCTATACAATGTTAAATGACTTCTTTATAACAAAATTGATATTGAACGCAAAATAAGTTCATAAAGCAATCAATCAAATAGCTTTTCTGGGAGAATGTTCAAATGTCAAAAGATAAATAGATATAATAATAGAGATAACAAATAATGTAGGATTCATTTAAACACCAATACAATAATATGAATGGGCGTGTTACATCAAATTAACAACATTAAAAAATGGGTCCCACATCGAATCAGCCTGGCAGTTGCACAGGGCACTCCACAATGTTCCTATCCCATCTTTGAGCGGGGCAGGAGGCTTGCTGTACACGGACGTGGATAAGGCGGAATTATTTTCTGAAACTGTGCAAAACCAAGGGAGATTAAATGAACATCCTGGGGAGGAGGAGGAATTAGATGCAAAAGTCCAAGAAAGAGTCAGGCGCCCTGAGCAGAGACACATACAGACTAGATGTGATGTACCAACCTCACCAGGTGGGGTTTCAAACATCATAAAGAGGCTGAAGGCCAGAAAATCACCAGGTGCTGACAAAATTAACAACCTGATGCTTAAGAAGCTTCCGAAAAAAAGCCCGGCTAACATCATAAACGCGATTATGAGACTTGGCTACTTTCCTGGCAGATCGAAGGAGGCTGAGATGATTGTAATACCTAAATTGAACCAGGTAAGGATAAGACCTATCCAGAAAATTTTAGACCGATCAGTATCCTGTCAGCTGTGAGCAAGGTGCAAGGTGGCTGAGAGAGTGATCCTTGAGCAGGGTTGCTGAGAGAGTGATCCTTAGAAGACTAATCGAAGAATCCAACGAGCTCGACACAATCCCCTGTTTCCAATACGGATTCAAGAAGGGACACTCATCGGAACTACTAGATACGCCTAAAAGCAGTCGAAAACATCACAAGCGGCTTCCACAACGACCAAGCGACAGGAGCAGTCTTTCTAGACGAAGAAAGAGCATTCGACAGAGTATGGCATCAGGGACTATACTATAAAATGATAGTAGGGGGCTACTCTGACCGGATCATGAAGGGCATAAAAAGCTGCCTAACAGACAGAAGAATACATGTGAAAGTTAAAGACAAAACATCCAGACCGATGATACTTGAGGCAGGAGTACCACAGGGCTCAGCCCTTGGACCATCACTCTACTCAATATTCACTCACGATATACCAACATTCGACGACGCGCAAATTTCACTGTACGCTGACGATACAATGATACAGTTTGCCCACACCGATATGATAAGGATAAGCACTGTGCTACAGGAGGCAACAGATGAGCTCACAGACTGGACGACAACTGGAAGATCAAGGTCAATGAGCGCAAAACGCAGGACATACTCCTCCAAAAGAGAAGAATGGGTGCCGGACTGCACATACGGATCAACATCGACATACCTTGGAGTACGGAAATCAAGTACCTTGGAGTGCACCTGGACCGTGGCCTGACATGGAAAAGGGCCATCCAGGCGGCAAGAAACAATACCAAAAAGGCAATGGCTATGCTAAATCTAGTGCTTCGGTCTCGCCGAGACGAGACTATTGAGGTCTTGGTCTCGGTCTCGCAAGGTCTCGAGTTTCCGAGTCTCGTCTCGGTCTCGCCGAGAGTCTCGTGCACTTTAAAGCATATACAAGCATATTTCTAAAACGCGTCCGTAACCCAATCTTCCCGACCAGTGTTGCCAACCTTTAAATACAAAATTTCCTTCAACACGGATTAAAATGTTTCATTTATTGAAAAACCTTCCCCCGAATCCGTATTATAAATTAGACCTATTTTTACGATATTACCACGTGAATGAATAATAATTAGATTATTTGGGTTTTTTCAGATAAATAATTTTAATAACCTCACAGTGTCTGATATTTCGGGGCACTTTTAGAAAATTGTAGTAAATAAAACTAACCAAGACTATCAATAACCAAAAATTGTAGTTTTGGGCAATTGCCCGTTCGACGAATAGTCTTTTCGGCTAATTGTCCTTTGGGACAATTGTTAGATTGAGTTAGTTGATTCGGCGAATTGTTATAAGGCATTCAGTTGTCGGCGAATTCCCATCGTCTACTGACGAATTGTCTGAATTCTGCGTTGTATGGACATGTATTTATTGCGTCATATGATGCTGCGCAGACAGTCTGATATCATAACCGCTTTAGACGCGCAATAGTCTTAATTACAAAGATTATTTTGAGCTAAGAAAAACGCAAGGTATTTTCAAGCAAAAACCTATCACATATATCAAATAGCCAGGGCGATGCAGAAAAATATACCTACTGTAAATTTGAATTTAAAAATTACGAACAAGCAATTTGCAATTTTTGTATTCAAACGGATTTTGGGATGTAGGTACATTTTTCTACCTAAACTTGGTTGAAAATTTTAAGTTTAAAAAGATCTGGTCTTTTGTTTATTTGCCTGAGTAACTAATTTACTTTACTGTTTAATATCACCGATTATATACGGATTTTCAATATGCCTTAAATAACAATGAAAAGTGTTATTTAGTTTCTACCTTAACACTTAAAAATATCCTCTAATATTTTTACTTTTCTCTACAAGGCATATTGAAAATAAACATCCACCAATTATAATTATATGACTCAATTATATTGGGTATTATATGACATAAAAAGTTTACATACTATAAAAGCTCATCAACCTCGATAGCTAATTATATAGAAACCTAGAATTGAACAACCAAAAATGTAGCAATTGAGGAGGAATGTAATTAATAAAGTAATCTATCACAGTTTTATAGAGTAGTTCACCAGATGTTTTAAAATGCGTTTTAAAAAATATACCATTGCCAACCCCGGCCAGCACACTGATTTATCTACCTATAATTACAGATAATTGGCAAATACCTAAAGCCTAAAGAGATAACACAACAGCTTATACACACAATCAGCTGTGTAGATAATGTTATCCTTTATTAAGAGTAGCAAAGCCCGCGAAAAACAATCATTAAACACATAATTGTCTAGACTTTGTGTGATCGATTCCAAATAATGATTATTATTATTTACGACAGAAAGAAAACGAACCTTTTATCTTTATGTAGGTGAGTTAAGATAGTTGAAATGTTTTTTGAATAATTATTATTCAGGACAGAAATTGAATAATCATCATGTTTTGAATTGTAGAGACGCCACATAACAAATAACTTCAACGTCAACATATTATGTCCATAAATGCCGTTACCCGATATGACGAAAGCGTAATATCCTTGATTTAGAAACATTCCGTAAACAGCTGATCAAACTATTATGCAATGTTGCATATAAAAATAATTGATTCTAGACGAATATATCAACTTTGATATTTAAATTGGATATTAACTTAATGTAATTTGCTGAATCTCAGTGATAGGTGGTAGTAATTTGCAATTTGAATTAATTCAATCAATATGATATAAAAAAAAGATGTAAATAGAAAATATAATCTACACATTTTCATATGTCTTGAATACAAGCGTGTGTAAAAGAATAGAAACTAACATATATGGCGATTTACGTAATTCTAATCAACATTTTAAAAATATACAATTTTCATACTTCAGAGATGGTTTAGATCAGTTATCTCCTTAAAACATTATTTTCGGAAGAAAACGATTCCTGTTTCGCATTCCGTTTTTCGTATAATAATAAATAATAATAAACTTGATATGAAATAAAAAAGAAGTAAATCTAATCGTACACGTATAAGTACAAGCTTCTATAAACTTGATATGAAATAAAAAAGAATTAAATCTAATCGTACACGTATAGGTACAAGCTTCTAAATAAAACAAAGGTATTTTTACGAATCCTTACCAAATTAAACAAGAATTTTGACATTTTAGGTTTTGAATCGTCCTTTTAAGCAATTTTTTATTTCATAGTTCCTACACATTTTGGAGTACCTACACTTTGCTATAGCAGAGTACAAATAATATATTTATTTATACCGTAACGTCCGTAACTATAGACTGAAGCAAGATACACACACGTGTATCGTGGATTGGGGTGCTATATCACCGCCGCTCCTTCTTTAACCAGATGCTTCACCAGTTCGTCTCTGCTTACAGCAGAATGTCGAGGTACCCGAACAAGCCTATGGCTTCTGTTATGGGTTCTTGGAGAAGTTCTTGATACTTGAACACTAGACTTCAATTTGTTAGGTCTTCAGTGAGTGTCAATAATGCTGCTTTACTGTCAGAGCCAAAGATCTAGGATGCCTAAATCTGTGGACAGACTGGACAGAGCATATTTTTGTGATTTCTTTGTACTCTTTTACAAGCATAAGGTATCCGCATTGAAGTATGACATTACTTTCCCATGGAAGATTGTAACATATTGTCCTAGGAAGTAATAGATTTTAATGTTTCAATCTTCTCGTAGATACCTGTTCCAGTCCTGAAGTTTTGTTTTGATCACTTGGTGAACCATCGTGATCCATTATCTAGCATATGTGGGTTTTGCATACTTCTTCAATGCTCTCGGCTTGTAGGAGAAGCTCAGGGAGTCGCAGTTTGCTATCGGTTTCCACGAGGCTATCCAGTATCATCATAATCAGAGCTGGGCAGCCTCTCGTGATCTGATCACACAATTGAATATCCCTACTAAAGGAAATTCACCATTGTCCAAGGCGGTTCGGACTAATAATATAGGATAGTCCTTATTGCAGCCTTTTCTAAGACTAGATAAAGATGCAGTAATCTCATCAGAATCTCGAAGACTCTGGTGACACACTCCTCATCAGAATCTCGAGGAGGAGGAGAGTAAGTAAATTCCTCATAGCATCTGTCATTCCAACACAGGCTAGTCTTTGAATTCTGTTCATATGTATTGCATTTTGCACATTGAGCACCATAAAATGTAATTATGGGACATTTTATAGATTCAGTAGAGATCCTTTAGATCTAGTCCCTATGTGCTTCCAAAGGACCTTTTACAACTCCATAGAGCATTAAGTGCGTTTTTGCATCGATCTTCTGCATATTCTTTTCAGGTGAGTATGGTGTCTATATACTTGACAGAACCCTTGTATTCGAGGATCCTGAGCGACGTGGAAATATCTGTTAAGGTCGAGTTTCTCTTTTAGTGGACAGCATAGCTTCCAGTTTATCCGGATTTATTCCGTGGCCTTCTCTTATACAACAGTTTTCAATATCCTCAGCGATGGCGTTGTTGGTTCCCGTAGGTTGTCCAGAACTTTCCTGGCGATGAGAACTACCAGATCGTCTGCGTAGATATCCGGAAAAAAACCGAAATATTGAAAAATCGTTTTATTTTTTTTAGCTTATTTAAAAACAAATTTAAAATTGAATTGGGCTTTTGCATTGCCACTTCTTCCGCTCTATTTAATGGTCATATCTGATATCCAGTTTGGAATCCGACGTTTCACCTTTAAGGAATCATCATTAACTTTCTATTCTTTTGTCAAACGTTACCATTGGCATACGCTGAAAAAACACTTCATAAACACATATTTAATGTATTTCTATAAAAATTGTATTTCTCGAGCTCTATTATATCAAGCAAAAGTTTTAAAATTTAAGGCGAAAGCAAATTTGGACGGAGGCAAAAAAAATCATCTCGAAGTTAAGGAAAAAAGTTAATGGCATTGAAAAGGTACTACCAAATCACAAATTGAATAACTTTATTAAGAGTCCAGCGTCTAAAATTGATTTTTTTAAAAACAATTATATAACGGAATTGGGTTTTTTTTAAGAAAATGTTTTGAATAAATATTATGAAGTTTTTCTAATTTTTTTAAAAGCGATACAAAGTATCTTTGCAAAATATCTACTTTTTCGAATACTCGAATACCCCATCAACTGGAACTATAAACAAAACAAACGACTTCTATTTTTTTTGTCAAATGTTACCATTAGCATACGCTGCATCAGGGCACTTGATAAACAAAGATTTAATATCTTCTATACAAAATTTATTTCTTCATTAAGAAAGCTCTCTTGGTGACAGATCTATTAAATTGAGCAATAGTTTTCAAATTTTACGCGAAAGTAAATTTGGACGAATGCAAACAAAAATCCATCTCGAAATTAAAGATAAAAGCTAGATTGAAAATGTACGACCAAATCACAAATTGAATACGTTTATTAGAAATACAGCGTCTAAAGTTGATTTTTCTAAAACAATTATTATAAAATGGAATTGTGGTTTTTAAATAACATAATATCTTAAATAAATATTGTGGATAAACTTTTATCTAATTTTTTAAAAGCGATGCATAGTGTATTTGTAAAATATCTACTTTTTCGAATATCCCATCAACTGGAACTATAAACAAAACAAATGACTTCTATTTTTTTGTCAAATGGTTACCATTACCATAGGCTGCAGGGCACCTGATACATACAAATTTATTATATTTCTAAACAAAATTTATTTCTAGATTAAGAAAGCTCTTTTGGTGCTCCATCACCAGATCTATTAAATTAAACAATAGTTTTGAAATTTTACGTGAAAGTAAATGTGGCCGCAAGCAAACAAAAATCCAGATGAGAATTAAGAAAAGAGTTAAAAAGCATTGAAAATGTACGATCAAATCAGAAATTGAATAATATTATTGGTACAGGCAGCGTCTAAAATTGAAATTTTAAAAAGAGCTAAAAAATGAAATTGGGATTTTAAAATAGAATAATGCCTTGAATAAATAATATGGATAAGCTTTTATCGCATTTTTTTAAAGCGATACATAGATTTTTGTAAAATATCTGCTTTTGCAGATATGCTATAAACTAGATATTTTTTATATCAAATGTTAGCACTAGCGTACGCTGTATAGCACTTCATGATAAACACAAATTTAATGTCTTTCTCAGCCGTATTGCAATAGCTCCAAATTTTTACTTGTTACACTTGTATGAATGAAGCATTGCAAGTGCAAATATTTTCGCCCGAAATATATCCATTTCCATAAAAATTTCCACAAACTTAACGGAAATATGGAAGCATATATCATGTATTATTAAAAGTCGCTAACGAGAATGCAGTTTTAGCCTTTATAGACATATCCATTTAAAGAGGAACATACTTGTAAAAGAAATAGAAAGTGGCAACAGATGAATTTTCATTTTTGTCAATAATACAGAAGGTCGGGATGAAGATAAACAGAATCTTGATGAATATATGGAGGAAGTTGACTGACATGAAGGGCCTATTGATGCCGACGATATTGATGATCATAATGAGCTAAATTATGAAAAATCAATTCTAAGAAATAACAACTAATACTCCAGAGACCATGTCTATTGACGTTGATAATGATGATAAAGCGACGAAAATATATGCCTCTTGTTAATCTTGCTCGATTTGTACGTGGTTATTGATTCCCAAATCTATTTTTTTTATTTGTATTTGTTAATCTGAGACATGCTCCTGCTCTTCTTTTTATGTTTTTGTATGCGTTTATTATATGTACTTAATTTTTATATTTTATAAGCTCTTTCTGAATCACATAGTGATGCATCTTTTGCACGGAGCGGTTCAAAGGCTAAATCCGCCCCTGTTATTATTGTTTCAACTACGAATGAAAATATCAAATCCTTAATTTTTTCTGATTACTTCATCACTTTGAAGTCCCGTTTTGTGTAGTTTGGGTTATAATCACTTCGAATTTTGTTTCCAAATGACCATGTTGACGAAATAATCGAGATGCAGCTGCATTAGCCATAGTTATTCGTCTCTTTGACTTTTGTAACCACTTTTAAAAATCAAAAGTCACGATAGCTAATTTTTTTTTATGGAAATAATTTTTTTTTATATATAATCGTTAGATTTTAAGTTGGGATTAGGAATCATACCACACAGCTTTATCCACAATATCGAAACAATTTTTGCACTCGACGCGCTTTTCGCTATCCATATTAGCATCATCAGGAGATTATTAAAACTGGGGTTTTAATCATCTCCTACGTAGAAAAATTCTGTTTCCGTATTGTGGATAAAATTGTGGTGTATCAAACATCAACTTGTCCTACTAAGGGTTTTAGCCACTTATTTGTGACCTCATATTTCGATACAACACATTAAAATCCAAATAATGCTAAGTAATTTAAAGGGACTAAAGTTAAAATTGGATTAACTGAAATTGCCAGCACCTTATTAGACCACCGGAGAAAGAATCGCTTATTAAGTGATTTTAACCTGATCGAAACCCAAATAAACCTTTTTACATCCTGTCTGTATTAATTAATTCAGGTGCCCGATAAATATTTACTTCTGGAATAAGAACAAAGATAGGTACAAACAAGTTTGGTTAGCTTTTCATTATATTAAAGCCATTAAATAAACCCTCTGTACAATGCTAATAATATTAGCATTGCAATTTGGATCAATATTAATTTATTTAGTGGCTTTAATATCATCAAAAGCTTCCCAAAAAGGTTGAGCAATGAATTAAAGAAAAACAAGGCTTCAAATTTGATTAATAAACAGCTCCATAATTTGTGTCAGTAATTGTATGTATTATAATCATAACAATTATTAGCATAAAACAAAGAGGCGCGCCAATCTTTAATCAATACGGGACAATGACTCGCTATAAAAATTATACATAAACTACACAACAACGCAACTACTGTGTAAGCTAATGATAGCCAAATAACAAATTAGTGCCAAAAGAAAACCTTAATAAAAATAGTAACTCGATTACTGCAATTACAGAATACACACTTACCACTTTTTCTTTGCTTCGCAATACTCCCAGTTTTCCAAACCGGACATGGAACGGTGAACATTTATACGTCCCATCGGGTTGCTCCACCACAATTACATCTATAGCACCGGTCAAAGTAGCACCATTGATATCGTTGTAGAACTCCTTGAAGTTCGAAAATATTCTCATCATCCCGTTCATTTTGGCCAATCAAATTCACTGGTCGGGTAAGAAACCCTCTGCAAATTGAAAAATCGTACGTTCTAAATGCAAAACTTTAGAGGAAAATTTATAGTAGGTAAGTCTATTTCCCAATACTTGTAAAGCTTCACTGGGCGAAGTGCCAAGGATCTAACGATCGAAGTTCAAGTTCATATTAGAATCACAATTTTCAATTCTTGACATTTTAAAACTAGGAATCACCCAAAACTATTTACTCGTAATGACAACCGGTCGATTTTTTTTATTATTTACTAAATAAAATCAACGTATTCTCGCGGCGCGCGAATCTCTGAACTTTGCTATAGCAAGCGGAATTGCCGAATGAGTCAGGAAAATCGAAGCTTGAGATATTATATAAAAGGGGGGGACCATTGGCGTTGCGCTGTGGGGGGAATAGCTGGATAGATCAAAGTCAACTAACGGGCGATATCCAGATTGAGAATTGAGTGACATGTCGTCCGGTAAGAAAAAGGTGATCAATGTAGCCAGAAGGGTTGTTTATTGGCAGTGTTAGCAACTGGTTTGCGATGGGAAACATAAAAATGCTATAAATCATAAATCTGGCCAAGTGTAACACCACCTGTAATTGTTATTAGGAACTCAACAATTAGTGTTTTGACCGTTTAATAATTACCTAAAATATATGTCGATAGATTTAACATCTATATCTTAAGAACCCTGCATTTTAGATCAATGCAAAAATGTGTTTTGGATTGCCTTGGTATGAATAACTGAACACTAAACACACATTTTATGATGTAAGGTGCAGTCTTCTTTTAACTTCAGAATAATTCAGCTTTAGGTTTTGAATAAGACTCATCATTATAATAGAAGCAAAAAATCCCATTACATCGTTCTAGGAAAGGTAAACTCTTTCATTAAGAACATAAAAATTTTAAAAATATATATTCTTTAATTTTGGAGACATCATTTTGTTAATCCCCCAAAAGCACATATAGTAAATTTTCATATTTGTAATGATTTGATACAATTAATAATAAGTTATTTAAGGCTGAGGCGTAGCGTAACCTTAAATCTTGTTTGATGTACGTACAAAATGTTACTACATACTAGACGTTTAACGTGATAAATTATTATGAAATGAATTTTAGGAAATTGTTTCGCATAAATAATTTGAAATAATTATTATAGAGAAGCAATATACAATTTCCAGAGTAAAGGAAATTTTAAAGCGCAAAAAATTGTTTGACAAGTAATGGTATTCACTTAGACTGTATAGAGGGTATTCATTATCACGTTTTGCCTTTTTATTCTACTTGGCTAACTGCCATAAAACCTTAGGCCTAGGCCTTTTAAAATTTAATTTTAAGGTCCTAGGACTTGACTACGTTGAGAACATTACTAGCCACAGCAGAAAAAGAAAAAATTAAAGTTAAAATTTTCGTCTTATAAATGACCCAAAAACGCCACTCTAAGACTAAAGTATGGTATGAAATAAAATCATTTGTAGGTGTTTGTGAGTAATTAAAGAAGCTTTCAACTCCTATCGCAATTTGCAATGGAAGAGAACCTTGAAACGTCCGATATACTTCAACTAAAAAATAAGTATCCGGAACCCAGTCACCTCTAAAAAGATTTGTATGGAGGAACAACAAATTTATAAGAAGAAAATTAAGGAAAAATATAAGAAAAGAAGGCAACAATTAATAAACTATTTTGTTGTTGATTGGGCCGCATGAAAACATATTCATATACAGTATAATCCCTCTTAACCGGCTTCGCATTAATCGGCCGACGGATTAACCGGCCTGTTTACATACGTGTATTATAATATTAGGCCGATCGAATTTTATTACACATTATTTATGCGCGGCACCCTCTTTGTCATTCGATAGCCTTATGGACTTGGTTTCTGCAGAAACATCGAAGAGGTACACCAAGTAGCGGACTAATATGGAAAGAAAAGTTTTTAGGTGTCCACAAAGAAATTAAAATGCAAGTGAATTTGATGGTAGCGATGGCTGGCTTAACCGATGGAGGAATCGACACGGAATTCATTTTGCACATGAGAGTGGAGAAGAAATGTCTGCTGATGTTCTGGTGCAACTGATTTCAAGACCAAGTTCGGGGTTAAATTGAGGAATTAACTCCTGAACAAGTGTATAATATGGACCAAACCGGATTGAACTTTAAAATGTTACCAGAAACAACTTTTCTAGACAGCCACCAAAAGTCGGCCTCTAGTTTCAAGAAAAAGAGAGCGCATTACTTTAGCTGTTTGTACCAATGTAGCAGGAACCCACAAAATCCCACTTTTTGTCAATGGAAAATCATCTAAGCCACTTGCGTTCAAGAACCTAAATCCGTCTTCCCTTCCCGTATATTACAGCACAGGCCTGTTTAAAGAGTGGTTTGAATCGGAATTTATTCCAAAGGTAAAAAAGCATTTAAAGAACATAAACATGTTTATCAAAGCAGTGCTACTTTTGGACAATGCACCAACTCATCCTCAAAAATTGACCTGCGATACAGCTGACATAAAAATAATTTACCTTCCCCCTAATATTACCAGTTTAGTGCAACCAATAGACCAAGAGGTGATTGAAAGCTTGAAAAGACGATACAGACGTAAACTTGTTTCCGAAATTTTGCAACGTTCAGGGAGTGAAGACAAGGACCTTCTAGAAATCGCCAGACAAATCAATATTAAGGATCTGATCTACATGTTAGTTACAGCTCTTCAAGAAATGCCGTCCTCCACTTTCATAAAGTCTTGGCGAAACCTCTGGCCAGACATCGAAAAATTTGTTGAAAATGCAAATTTTTCAGAAGGTGATGGGTGAAAAACAAAGACATTCTTTAAAAGTTATCGGGTATCGAAAAAATGCAGCCAGAAGATATAGACAATTGGTTGAAACAAGTTAATGAGCATCTTGAGAACGATTTTTTGAACGATGATGAAATCATAGCTTTAGCAACAAAAGAATATGAAAAGAATGATGATGGTGAAAGTGGTGACCTCGAAGAGGGGGAAACGATGTCTCAAGATGAAGCCAAAAATGTGATGGACATAACATATTGAGCAGCAAAGTGAATCAACAGCCCTAGACGTCTTAATCATGAAAAAATGGAGGGCCTTCGCATTCAAAAACTCACTACAGGTAAAGAAACAGAAGAAGATTACAGACCTTTTCCAAAAATAACTACATTCAGTAATATGTAAACTTGTTCTAAAAACGGTTATGCAAATAATGTAATATGCATATAGATAGACTCAAATCTACGAATAAATACGTCTTTAAAAGAAACCTTTTTATTCGCAAAAAATATGCTGAAAATATACACGTCGGATTAACCGGCCAAAACGACAACCGGCCACTTGCGTAGTCCCAGGTGGCCGGTTAATAGGAATTATACTGTATGCGCATATATACCAGATGATCCAGATAACTGGGTGGAAATATCTCTATTATTTTTGAAATTAGAGAAAAACACTGTGAACAAAACTGTTTGATTTTATCTGCTTTTACACATGCTTTTGTTTTAATGTATACATGGTGCTTCACAAAAGTTTTTTAAATGTAATATGCCACATTTTTTAATGATTTTCAATTTTCTATTAAATTCGGCATATATTTTGTATAATATAACATGTATTAAAACTTAGGGTTTTCGAAATGTTATAATTTTTTCGATATAAGTGCTTACCTATTTAGATACCTGCTGCTACCAGGAGGATAGAGGTTCACTTTTCAAATGTCATGGCATTGACGCTTGAAGTATGATTTACTGATCCATCTTTATTTTCTGCTAATATTCTACAAACTGAGCTCTAATATAAAGTTCCTAAATTCTGTTTACTAAATTTGTATATAGCATATGAAGTGATTGAAACTTATAACCAACCATAAACATGAAAATAAATATA
Organism: Pissodes strobi; assembly: GCA_016904865.1. Classification (NCBI taxonomy): domain Eukaryota; kingdom Metazoa; phylum Arthropoda; class Insecta; order Coleoptera; family Curculionidae; genus Pissodes; species Pissodes strobi. Next base: position 87,180 of record MU182182.1, on the reverse strand, counting down.
ACCTATAATTTTTAGCCTAAATTAAAAGTTCTCCATGTCCCCATTAACGTCGTCACATTTCTCGTAAATTCTTTTCTGGCGTTCCAGTGATAATGCATTTATACTTGCTTCGTTCTCATTTTCTTTTAAATGTTTTTTTCTTCGACAATATTGTATATAATTTGGATCTTGATTAAAACTTCCTCTTCTAATTTGAACAAATTTATATTTTCTTTTTTGTTCGTCGTATAATTGTTGAACTGGCCTAATTTTAAAATCGTGCTATCCATACTCAATTAAATTCCTCTGAACTGTTCCATAACTAACATGACATAGTCCTTGATACATTTTCTTGGATTTTCTAGAAAATAAAGCAATGTAACATTATTCCCTTCTTTGTTTTGTTCTTTTCTTATTTAGTTTCTAGGAATAACTTATTCGTATTAATTATAGTTGGTATACATGATACTCTCCGACCATTTTGAACATTTTCCCTATATTGTTCTCGTGTTCTTGTAGCGCTATTATCATTATTGAAATAAAGCTCAATCTTTCAAAAATGGAATGGCTCGTTTTGCAAATATTAGCAGAAAATAAAGATGAATCAGTAACTCCAAAAATCAATGCCATGACAAGAAAAATAAACCCTTATTTCCAAATAGCCACAAGTATCTAAATAGGTAAACAATTGTACCGAAAAATCATAGTATTTGGTAATCCTAAAAGTTTCAATATTTCGAATACCGTTAAGTTCTGATACATGATATACGATAATATGCAGAATTTAATAGAAAATTCAAAATCATTAAAAAATTAAGTTGGTATGCGCCTTGCATTTTTTGAAACACCATGTATGCAATAAAACAAATGCGTGTGTAAAAGCAGATGAAATAAAACAACCTTTGTTCGGAACAATTTTTTCTAATTTCTAAAATAATAAAGATATTTACGTTTAAAGTTATCTGGATCACCCTGTACATAAAAACAACATATTTTGCAGTATTATTTTAAAATTACTATGCGCTGTGGTGTTTCCGGCATTACAGAGTGTTTAGTTCAGATTGGCAACAACGCCACCAGTGATATCCAGAATTTTGACAACGTGGCGGGGGGTAAACTATTACGATTTCTATTAGTTTTCGGGACGCGTCAATTCAGCAGCTGTTGGGGAAACACCCCTACGAGTGTATTAACATGTGGTTTTTCAGTATAACTTTTTGGTATCACCCTGTATATTCATATTATGATTTAATCATAATTAAACCCCAGTGAGTGACGCAAAATGCTAGAAGATCTGTTTAGGGAAACAAAGACAGCAAAGACGAAACTATTCTAGTTGAAAACTAGGAATTCTGGATATGAATTGCAAGAAATAGCTTAGGATAGAAAATCCAACAAAAGCATTTCTAAGAAGAACGAAACTTACATAGACACTTAATGAGTCAATCACATTAAATTATCGGACAATTGTGTTTCACGCGGGACCTCACGCATGCATAACCTTATTTTTTATTTTATTGTTACACTTCACCTATAAGTATTTCATGTCAAGGACAAAGACAACAATACGTGGTGTGCCTAAGCGGGCATCCATCCAGGTATAAACCACAACTGGCATTGCTTCACTTCAGATTACCGCACGAAAACTAGTATTTCTCAACGTGGTGTAACATTGGTATTTATACATTCAGAATAAAATTAGAGAATAACGGAATAATAACATAACTATCGGAACTATTTTTGTGCTTTTAAGTGTGTGAAACTTGTACCTAATATTTCGCTGTATATTTAGGTATACAAAAATTATATTGTTAGCCGAATTTTGAATAAGTAAAACCATATATTTCGGTCGGCCGATTTGTTTACAGTACAGTTTATAACTTTTTGTTCGTGTTTAATTGTAAGTTTTTCTCTCGATTTCGGCTAGTTTTGTGAAAATGTATACTTAGTGTACTTATGCCTCAAAAGTGTTGTATTCCTGGCTGTAGTGGAAACTATAAAAATTAACCTGAAGCTCAGGTTTTCGATTTACGACAAAATGGCTAAAAAATATATTATGAGTTAACGCCCACAGACAACACGAAAATATGTGAATACCATCTATGTTTTCAAATTGCCCTAGTTATTTATCAAGAAATGTTAAAATACGGCCAAGTAAAGAGGAAAAGCTCAAAATTATTGAAGAGTAAAATTTGCTAAAAGCCCTTGAAATAAGCAAAATTTAGTTTGAGGAGCACGAAAAAAACATTCTGATAATTGTGGGGTTTATTGTCAAATTTTCCACATTTAAACTACCAAAAGATTGGTTTTCTGCCCAAAATTTGTCTCAAGAAAGTGAAAGATTAACTATTTTTAAAATTGAATATTCACCTGGCCCATGCAATAATTGGGCGATTGTTATTAATTATAGCATGAATATTGAAACTTTTTTATATAGCGAGTCAGTTTGTATTTCAACATCAAAATTAGTTTCCCAAATTAAAATTTTATTGCCTCAAATTTTAATAAACGATGATCACTTTCAGGATATCAAAGATGTAGTGCCGTTAATTACATATTTAGGCGGTTATTGTTGCTATATTACGTTAAAAAAAATGTGGCAGCTGTAAACAAAAATTGGTAAGTACATGACGAGCAATTTATTGTTGAGGACAATTTTGATCTCATTAATAAATTAAATCGTGGAGGACTTTTATATCTCCAAGGACAAGTTATAAATGTTGTATCCTTAATAAGTTAATAAGATAATTTGAGGACATATTTCTAGAAACTTCTAATAAAAGATCGTTCATGCTTCACTTAATTTTGGAATATTGTATTAAACAAAAACATGTATCACATTTCGATGGGTGCCCTAATCATAATGGTAAAGTTGTTTTAAAAATAATTCTCAAAAGTATTTCGAATAGCCTTTTAAAAAAATATTGCGCCAAAAATCGCGGCCATTTAAAAAAATAAATAAAAAAGAAAACTCGATACATTAACGAAGTAGGCCATATACCTACTTATAGGCATAGCCTAAAGAAAAATATAGCTGCGACACTTAAACGCGGCACCTTTGACAAGCGAGGACCAACTTCGTTACTATGTAGTGGGGAGGAAATAAATAAATCTAACTTGACGTCAACCCCCCGGCAATCATTAGTGAAGTGAGTCGTACTCAAATTTTTTGGGACGTTATATACTAAAATTGTTACTCTCCCCTATTATTTTATTTAAACTTTCATTACAAAATATATGATTTAAAAAAAACTGCTTATTTCGAGTAGAGAATAACCAATTTTTTGATCCAAAAAGCTACATAAAGAGAGCCGAATATTTATTTAAACATTACACCTGAAAGAAATAGTTAAAAATGTCTTTTGAAGTGAAATTAAGAATGGAGAATGTAGATTACTTGTAGCAAGTACAGCATTCTTGAAAGAAAAGTCAATTACCTAAAGAAAAATATAATTGAGTTACATATTATTTTCATAAATTACGATCAATAAATCAACTCATTTATGTAGAAAATTATTTATTTTTTAACGTTATAACACACATATAATAAATTGAAATTGAAATAAACTCACATGAATATAACTATAATAGAATATAAGCTCCAAGATAATCTTCAAATATCAACAAGATATATACACAACAAAAGTTTTTTTTTTATGAGATTTTATTTTGCACAAGTAGTTTCGGTTTTAGACGAACTCGTGAAGATCTGCAATAATAATTTTGAAAATTTTGATTTATCTACTTGTTCTCTTCTAAGCTTAAAAGAGATCTTATACAGTGTGTCCAAAAAAGTATGCAACATATGGAAAACTTTTTTATTATTGGTTTTTCAGAAAATTTTATTCTTGATAAAAGTTGGTGCTTGCTCTAAAACAGATAATGAGTATTTCAAATTTTCCGTACTGCTTTTAGTGCGGGCGCAAATGTAATTTTTCCGAAATCACGTCAAGAGTAAAGTACTTTAATTTATAAAGATACAACAAAATCTTATAAGGAAAAGTTCTTCCAAATTAAAAAAATAATCTAAATATGAAATTTGAGTTAAGTACATCAACTTTTAATTTTTCTTTTTTTTTCTCGATTTTTTCTTAAACATTACGCCACTGGAGAATGTTTTGTTCTTTTGTTATTAGTATAGATGCCAAGTAACTTCAAAATTTATTTAAGATAGAAATTAGTTACATAGTTGCCTAATGTTGCAGTTTTTCCAGAGATAATAGCCAGTTTAGGTATCAGTGTGTAGCAAACACATTTAAACACTTTTGATTCAAAATTTTTTCCACTCAAAATCATGAATAGACCCAACTCTTTTCATTTCATGTAAAACAACTAATAATTTATTTATCTTTTGCACCCGATGAGTAAAATATGCCCAAGTATCCTAAAAAGCCATATAAAATATTTGGTCTTGAAGAGTAGGCCATGCATTTGGAATAAAAACGAATAAATAGCAATAATTTTACTTCGCTCTGACATCTCAAATTAATTATTATTGAGTCAGTCATTCCACTTGTATTTTGTAATAATTATTGTGGACATTTATTTTGGACCAAATTGTTTAAATGTGTTTGCAACACACTGACACATAAACTGGCTTATATCTCTGTAAAAACTGAAACATTATGCAACCATGTAACTAATGTCTACTTTAAATAAATTTTGAAGTTGCTTGGCAAGTATACTAATAACAAAAGAACAAAGCATTCACCGATGGAGTAACGTGTGAGAAAAAAATCGAGAAAAAAAGGGAAATTAAAAATTGATGTACTTAACTCAAATTTCATATTTAGATTACATTTTTTATTTGGAAGAACTTTTCCTTATCAGATTTTGCTGTATCTTTATAAATTAAGGTATTTTACTCTTGACGCGATTTCGGAAAAATGACATTTGCGTCCGCACTAAAAGCTGTACGTAAAATTTGAAATACTCATTAACTGTTTTAGGGCAGGCACCAACTTTTATGAAGAATAAAATTTTCTGAGAATACAATAATAAAGAAGTTTCCCATATGTTGCATACTTTTTTGGACACACTGTATAAGTACATAATTTTGTTTTATATAGATTCTTAGCAACCTGCACAATTTTATAAACGTATTATGTACGATTTTGCATATTTTTTCGCTTTTTCATTTTATTGGCTAGATAAAAATATTGTCAAGATGGTGAAATGAAAGTAAATTTTTCATCTGGCTATAGTTCACCAACTAGTTTATGCATGAAGTGCACAATTACGCTAAATCGGAGCAACATGTACCGTGCGTTCAATTTATCTTGATAACATTTTCATTCGCTGTAACTTTTTTGTTTTTAAAGATACCAAGTTAAACAAAAAAGCAAAATGTAGGGTTGTTAGCCATGTTTTTTTCTAAGTTACATATAAAACAAAACAATAACGATTTTTTGACATATCAGCCTACTCTATATTTTTTAAACGTAACACCCTGTATATTACTACATTTTTGGAATCTCTAGAGAAATCTAAACACATTTCGTGTATAATATCTTAGACCTATCTTTAGGTGTTTACGAAATATTGACAGTTGAAAGTCGGGCATTTTGACATTTTGATATAGGCTTTAAAATCTAAACCGCACGAGAGCAAAGAAAACGGTTTGCATATTCCTGTTTTAGGTTTTCATGAGCTATCGAATGACAGTAACTTTGAATTTAACCCGCGAATAAAATTAACCGGAACTTTTAAACCTCCGGTAAAATTGAAAGCCACTGTCATTCGATAGCTTATGAAAACCTAAGATAGAGGTGTGCAAACCGTTTTCTTTGATCTCGTGCGGTTTAGATTTTAAAGCCTGTCAAAATGCCCGACTTTCAACTGTCAATATTTCGTAAACAGCTAAGGATAGGTATAGGATATTAAACACGACATGTGTTTTCATTTCACTAGAGAGTCCAAAAATGTAGTAGTATACAGGGTGTTGTATTTAAAAAATATATAGAGTAGGCTTTTATGTCAGAAAATTATTGGTGTTTTGTTTTATATGTAATCTAGAAAAAAAACTTGGCTACCAACCCTACATTTTGCTTTTTTGTTTACCTTGGTATCTTTAAAACCAAAAAAGGTACAGCGAATCAAAATGATATGAAGGTGCTGATCAAATCTCAAATAATGAATATATCTGGATAACGATCGACTTTTACGAAAAACAACCAGCAAAAACAATATTTTTGAGACCTACACCTTTATTGTAGAATCCGAACTGTTTATTGTCAAACGAAATGTTTTGCATTTTCTTATCTTCCACATAACCACAACCTGGAAAATACTCCCCACCAAACCGAAAATTTCGTATATCTAGATAATTACTAAATAACTAAGATAAGACGATGCAAATCGTTTTGCGCTAAGTTAAACAGATCAAATTCTTTAAATGGAAGGAATGCTATTCGACATGCTACATGAAATTTATCTAGAATTTTTAGAAGAATTCCAAAATCGGAAAATATGTCCCGCTCTTTTAGTTTGACAATATTATTGAATTATATTTCAATATAAAAGGTCTCTTATATTGAAATATAATTCAATAATATTGTCAAACTAAATTCAACATGGCTAAATGATGAAATGGTTGTAAGACTAATAAAAAAATTAGAAACATGTTATTTCTATAAAATGTGTATACATATGAAGGAAGGGTAGAGGGGAAAAACGATCTAAGCGCCATTTCCATAGGAAACTTTTTTATTATTGACTTCACAGAAAATTTTATTCTTGATAAAAGTTGGTGTTTGGAAAAAAAACTGATTTTGACAATGCTAAATTACGGATAAGTTATACAGGATACTCAATAAATACAAAAATGATGGTTAAAAAATCAAAAACTTTGGAATATCGGAAAGCCTTCTACAGAAAAAATAAAGCTCGTATTAAGATAAAAATAAAAGTCAAATACCATTTTTTCCAAAAGTGCGGAGAAAATCCATGTCAATTATTGGAAAAAGCCGCTTTTTCTTCATTTTGTCCTTATTTTTTTCAGCAACGATGCACTTTTGGAAAAAATGGTATTTGACTTTTATTTTTATCTTAATACGAGCTTTATTTTTTATGTAGAAGGTTTTCCGATATTCCAAAGTTTTTGTTTTTTTAACCATCATTTTTGTATTTTTTAAGTACCCTGTATAACTTACCTTTAATTTAACATTGTCAAAATTAGTTTTTTTCCAAGCACCAACTTTTATCAAAAATAAAATTTTCTGTGAAATCAATAATAAAAATGTTTCCTATGGAAATGGCGGTTAGATCGTTTTTCCCCTGTACCCTTCATATTTATTTTCTGAATGTTTTCATATTATTAGTTTTCGATTATTTTTGGTCTCTTTAAATTTTGTAACCTATTATACGTTTTAGTCCGTTTTGGTGCTTTTAGTTAGTTTGGGTTAGTTCAATCAGCTTTCGTTTAGTTTTAATTTATTTTAGTCATTTGAACCCGGTTCCGATACATTATAACCAATTTTAATATATTTAGTTAGTTTTGGTTAGCCGCCAAAATTGGGTTGTTCAATCAACTATCGATTACTTTCGGTTCCGATACGTTATTACCAATTTTAGTGTTTAGGATAGTCGCCAAAATTTAATTAATCTAGGTTAGTTTTAACTTACTTAATATTATTTTTAAACTACTCCGATACGTTTTAGCCCGTTTTGGTACTTTTAGAAACTTTTGGTTTGTTTTGGTTAGTCTTTCAATCAAATTTTGGTTACTATCAATTAGTTCCAATTTATTTTAGTTATTGAATTAATTCATGTTAGTCATCAAAATTCGGTTAATTTTGGTTAGTTTCAACTTATCTTAATATTTTTAATCTGTTACGATACGTTTTAGCCCTTTTTGGTGCTATTGGTTAGTTTCAAGTTTTAATTTAGTCTAGTAATTTGAATCGGTTCCGATACGTTATAACCAATTTAAATATTTTTAATTAAGTCGCCAAAATTCGGTTAATTTGGGTTAGTTTCAACTTACTTTAATAACTTTAATCTGTTACGGTACATTTTAGCCCTCTTGGTGCTTTTGGTTACTTTTGGTTAGTCGTTCAATCGACTTTCGGATAATTTCAGTTAGTTTTAATTTATTATAATCATTTGAACCGGTTCCGATACGTTATAACCAATTTTATAGTTTTTGATTACTTTCGGTTCGTCGCCAAAATTCGGCTAATTTGTGTTACTTTTAACTTACTTTAGTATTTTTAATCTGTTCTGATACGTATTAGACCGTTTTGGTGCTTCTACTTACTTTTGGTTAGTCATTCAGTCAACTTTCGGAAACTTTCACTTAGTTCGAATTTATTTTAGCCGTTTGAACCGGTTCCGATACGTTATAATTAATATAAATTTGTTTGATTAATTTTAGTTAGTCCTCGAAATTCGGTTAGTTTCAACTTAATTTCGTTCAATCAACTTTCGGTTAATTTCAGTTAGTTTTAATTTATTTTAGTCATTGGAACCGGTTCCGATACGTTATAACCAATTTTAATGTCTTTGGTTACTTGCCAATATTCGGTTAATTTCGGTTAGTTTTAATTTACTTTAACATTTTTAATCTGTTCCTATTCGTTTTAGTCCGTTTTGGTGCTATTAGTTACTTTTGGTTTGTCATTCAATCAACTTTCGGTTACTTTCAGTTAGTTCCAATTTATTTTAGTCATTTGAATCGGTTCCTATATACGTTATAAGCAAATTTAATGTTTTTGGTTAGTCGCTTAAATTCGTTTCGTTTTGGTTAGTTTTAACTCACTTTAATTTTTGTAACCTGTTACGATAGGTACGTTTTAGCCTGTTTTGGAGCTTATGGTCACTTTTGGCTAGCTTTGGTTAGCCTTTCAATTAACTTTCGATTAGTTTAAGTTAGTTCCAATTTATTTTAGTCATTTGAACCGATCGATACCTTATGATCAAATTTAAGTTTAAATAAACAAACTAACTAGCTGCACAACTCTGCCCTCTTTTTCCCATTTTAACACATAAACATTAACTTATTTATATAACATACAAACAAAACAATATATACAAATAACGATAGTCTATTTACCCAAACAACGAATCTTTTTCTATTTTAATTCCTATGAAAATTTATTGCACTCCGGCCCAGGTAAGCGCGTATGATTGGCATCGAGTTCCAACTGCGTAGTGTCCTCGCTTCACTGAGCTTCACGGAGAAAATTTGATTCCGTACCCCACTAAACGAGCCGAGTGTCGCGGCTATAGCTTCTTTAGGATATGCTATAGGTGCATACATATTTTTAATAACTAAACATATTTAATTTAGGACCTATTTCTTTAAAAGTTTAATGTATTTTCATGGCTCATGTTCTAATACTATGTTAGGCTCGATGTTAGGTAAATGAAATTTGAAACTGCATAACACGCAAACCTACATTGTAAAATACCTACTAAAGTATATTTTTTATCGAGTTTTTTTATTATTTTAAGTAATAATAATTAAGAGAAGGCGTGGAATAGTTCAGTATATGTATTGATGCGTAATAATTTTCTTTTCAGTAGTATAAAAAGAAATATTATACATAAATACATACCCTGAAATTTGGCGCAGGCGTAGGGGAGTTGGGTGCTTGCATTTAATACTACACCTAGTATTAAACCAAAACTCAAACATAACTTTTGGGATTCGCCAAGAAATCCGTCATATCGTCACCCTAGAATTGGTTTGGTCCATCTCCAAAAAACCTAAATATTTAGGAGAGCAATTAGAAAGGTATAATATTAAGCTACATCAAATATATGAGTGTTTGTTTCTGAAATATTGTTTTTTACTTAGCTCATATCCGTATAAAACACTTTTGCAAATATATTTGATTTTTTATTTGACTTTTACTTTAAAAAAACACAAAACTTAAAAGGACAAGGAGAACAATGTTCTTTAAAAAATTAGTGGAGATACCATAAACACATCGCGAAAGAGCGGATGTAGCAGAGTTCAATAATAATATAATTATTATAATATACTTCTTATAGCTACCTACTTTTTGCTGAATTTAGGCCTTTGCAGATAAACATCCCTCCTAAAATTTGTAAAGTGTATTTATACCATTAAATAAAAATTAAATAAACAACGAAAGAACATAATTTTTATTTTGTAAAACTTGTTTATAAATAGAACCTATACCAAAAAAAAGTAGTTTTATTAAAGTCAACTAGCATTATTCATAGGTACAGCTTTTTTTTGCTTTTCAACTTATAATATAATTAACTCAATATATTAATATATCTAATTATAACTTAGAATAAGTAACTAATACCCTGAATTTAAAGAATGATTGATATAAGATAATACAATAAACGTAGGCAGTAATACCACACAAAATGTCACTCAAGTAAGGTTGTTATTCCTTGCGGTTTTTTTTTTGGTACAAAGTTCTTTAGAATTGTTTTCTCATAATATTATCTGTCTTCTTTATTACACAGCAGTGTTAGGCACGCATTATTTGGAATCAATGCCGCGTAATTTTGTGAAATTTGGTGTCGACTTTCTTTTAAAGTTATTGAAAATTCCATCAAATTTGACGAAATAAAAATTTTCTTTTTTTTATGTTCAACAACCCTCCGAAATTGTTTAAAAGTTCCTGTAGGACTTAGCGTAATCCTATTTAAGATACGATTCTGTTTTTAAACTAGGCACAATCTTAAAAAATTGAGTAGTCAAGCAAAATCATTGGAAACCCCGCGAAATTAGGAGCAATATTTGTAAAATCTGGCGTTGTTAACTCAACGATATTTTAAATCATACCTACAATTATCGTGCAAAAACCCCGCGCAATCCAACAAAATCTTGTGCAATTCTGCGTGTAAATTTTGTAATTTTGTGCAACCACTTTAAAGTTTGATCCTATAATGGTTAACCCCCGGTAAAAAAATAACATATTTATTTTTTATAGACCTTCCTTATAAAAGTCGATAATACCACACATTACACCAATATCTAATTATTACAATGTTTGAGCAATTTAACATAAAATACTAGAATAATTTGAAGTTATGAAAATAATTACTTTCGATTTTGCTTCAAGACAAAAAAATTCTGTAAAAGTGTATACTTACCCGCGGGTATTTGGGGTAAGATCGGGTGATGGTGAAGTATCACGCATTGTACATAAAATTTTCTTTATATTTTGATAGAGCCATTAAAGCCGGTAAAACAATACACTGATCTATTTAATAAAACAGTTAATAATTGAAGTGATCAATCAGAACAATGAATATCCGACATCATACGATTGGCCAAAATGGAGATACAACAAAGAACATTATAGCATAGCGTGGAGATGAAACAAACATAACACTAATACGACTTGGCACAAACCAATAATGATATAAAGATCCGTTCTGCAAGGATATATCACAAAAAAAACACGTCGAGATTTTTTTTTCAAGTAAAACAAACCAATACTGACTATATTTTTAAACCCAAGGAGATATGCTAATGTATTTCTGCTAATAAGGCAGATAGCATAAAAAGATTCTGGAGATAGAACAAAACTCTTATATACTTTAAGAAACCACCAAAACCTCAATTTCGAAAAAAATGGAGGTGGAACAAACCAATTCTAGGGTGACGATATAGCTAGCGCTCTTTAAAATAAGCTAACTATTGATAGTTTTAAAATGCACGGCCTCCATGGATGACGTCACACGAAAAACACTAAGGCTTAATACCCTGAAAAGACCCAACATATTTTTTAATAATCAAAGAAAAATCAATATACATATATGGATAATTTCAAATTTACTTTTTGCATGACTGCATCCATTCGTAACTAAAGTGAATTGCTTGGTTAAAGTTGCAGTTACGGTAATGTTTAATTAACGGATAACAGAATAGCAAAAATGCATTTTGCACAATACAATTCTTTATCTGAGATCTTATTTCTATAATTTAGAATTATTATCAGTTTTTAGACATTTTAAAGGTGATTGTATGGAAACGCTCATCAAAAGTTACTCGATATCGCACATTCAGTTGGGAAGAAAAGAAAATGCGCGAAAGGTCATTGTAAATCGATAAGTATTGTTATAACCATGTATTCAATATATAATATTGGTCTTTGTACAGAATGTAAAGATTTTAATCCAGCTTATTCAAGATCAATTTTATGTTTTTTACTAGCCATAAGACTAACCCAAACTTGCACATATTTTTTCGTTTTATCAAATACTAGCGTTGCGATATGGCAACACTTTCAATTCCAGAATGCCAGAAATTAAATAAAATAATTTTTAAACATTAATAGGTTAAAGGATCTCTGGCAATTGCCTAGAAGCAAAGCCATAAACAAGCAAGCAAGCAAGGTTAAAGGATCTTTTAGAGTATATAATTCGAAATTTTAGTGTAAAAGCATTAAACCTAAGATAGTAAAATATTGTACGAACATTCGTATTTAGTTAAAACATATTATTTCAAAAACACGCATATTATACAAAATACATTATCAAGAATACCTACTGTTCCAATTACTCTAAGAAATCCTTTTAATATATTTTTATTTGTTTCGTTCATAAGTAAAGTGCGCTGCTACTGGTTTAAAGAGAGAGCTTGCCCGCTTGCCCCACCGAATTCAGCGGTTTCGTCCACTCAGTCCACTCCACAAATTTGCACGATACCGAAACGGAAAAAATAATATTATAAAATTATCATAAAGATATCATGTCCCTTTTGTTTTCCTTCGATTCTAAATACTTCTCATGCTATAGGAAGAACGCGAAATAAAAATACAAATTATATAGTTGTAAACAACTATTATAATAGCATCACGTGCAGTACGTTTTGTTTTGCTTGGTTATATACCATTTGCCCATTTAGCTGAATATAAGAGTAGTTTCGGTAGCAAATATTCCACGTGGGTGATATTTACATGCACGACGTCTATGTAGGTTATAAATGCACAAGAGCGGTATATTCCCTTTTTTCTCGCATTTGTTAACTATTTTCAGAATTTATTTTATTCCATGTTATGCAAAAACATTCAAACTTTAAGAAATTTGACAGAACGAGACGGTCGAACTATATATAACTACTCACTTTAGTCAGGATGACCATAATTCCAATAACTCTGTCCTATAAAGCTATAAGGCAATACGCTGAATTAAACGAGATATTGGACTGGAAATGGATTACTGTTCATAATACAGAATATGATACTTCTTGTGTAAAGTAATTAACTGTTTATAGACCTTAGCAAATTACTTAAACTCTTTAAAAAATTCGTATTTGCAACTTGCGTATACAACTGCATTGAAGGCGGACATGAACGATTGGTAAAGGTGCTGGAAGCGCTATGAGAAAGCAATTTAACATTATAGTGTCGCTTTTTTTTATAAAAATAGGATTATTTACCAGAAAAAAAAACATGTTAAGGAAGAAAACAGTAGTAGTTAAAAAAAAGCATATAAAGCAGGTCAGATATTTCCAGCCATTGTTTTCTTACTTAACATGATTTTTCCTTGCCATGTATGTCGAAAATGCATGCACATTTATGCTAAAGTAGCGCTGAAGCGCTCTCAAATACGACGCATGAATCGGTGTAAAGATGATAACAACATGACAAGAAAAAGTCAACAACCGATGACACAAAATCGTAATCAATAGAAAGAAATGAAATTAGCGAAATCAAACAGGCTAAAATAGCGATGGGGATTAGGGATTAAAATGCAGTGAGTTTAAAATAATGTATATAAATTATTCAATTAGCCCTTGAAACTAAGAGATGCACTTGGATGGAGTTGGTTGGATGCGTTAGTAACAATATTAAACAATGTTTGGACTATCAATTGAGGTTTAGAAATTCTGGGAAATTTCCAGGTTTAAAAGGAAAAACACGTTACTATAGAATTATAGTTAAGTATATACCTCCATCTATAAATAAAGAAATGTTAAATCAGCTGAATATGTTAAAACATTTTTTGACGTTTTTAATCAAAATATGGTATGCAACCAAACAATATTTTCGTTTATTATTTTCGGACCTTGTTTACATCTAGGAAAATATAATGGTCAATATATTAATCGTTAATTTATTGACAACTATACCACGATGTAATAATATGATAATTTATGGGAAAAATACTATTATTACGAATTTAAAAATGCCGCAAGTGATAAACTACGATTATAAGTCAATAAATATCAGGGTTGTATGTTCCTAAACGTATAGGATCATGCGTCAATATTTCATAACAGTTTAAAGAGATAAATGTTGGGGGCAGACGCATATCTTCAAATGCATGTATATAACCTTTCTCCACTGTTTTTGAATTTAAATCAGTATTATTGTAATTATGTCATCAATAAAAGGTTCACAAAAGAAAATTGCTACAGATTGGGACATTAATTACTTCACCATGAGAAGTGAGGTTCATTCATTATAAATCACTGAAGAGTCAATATCCAGGAAAAAACATTGTACCTGAAATACTCGAGTTCAGTCGTTTTCAGTACAGCGGAACTCGTTAATTTCGATACAATGAAACTTGCCTTATAATGACGAACGCAGCTATCATATTTATTAATGATTATAAACTTCAATAATTCAAAAAACTAAAGATTATTCTAAAATTACAAATACTTAAAAGATATAAGTAAAAAACATAATTTTCTATCTAAATACAATGAAAATATCATAGAAATGCAATTTTTAAGTGTTTAATGCAACCTCTGAGCATGGTGAACACCAAGCTATAGATGGGACAGGCAGACAAAATTTCGACGCGATATCATTTCCATAATATATGCTTTTAATATAATTTAAAATTTCATAGGCTGGCAAAATATAATAATATAGTTTAAGATGACGTATAATACCATTTTAATAATTACTTATCTATATGCAGCCTGTCTGGTCGAGTTCTTGTGCTTCAAGCGACAGTTCTCGTTTATTTTACTGTTCTTAGATACGTAATTTCATGCTCGTCGAATGATTGAGACATCAAAGCCACACTTGTAAATCAGTGATCACATGTAAGGTTTTCATTAGTACCAGCTATGGATTCTACTAGCCTCAAAACCATGTTGTGTGGATCATTAGGACGCTCGTATGGACCAGGAGGCTGTTGCTCCACGTAAACCTCAACATTTGAAGCATATGACCTAAATACCATTGCAAATATTTTTCCTCCGCATCTCGTCCTCTGAATGCCTCTAATTTATCACAAATTGTTTTGTTTGTCTTAATTGTATACGTGTTCTTGCAATGTTCAACAAATGAATCCAACACCCATCGTATTGGTTCTAATTTGTCTAGTTGCTTCCCGTGTTCTCTCGTAGAGAGGTCGGTAAATCGAAGCCATGTCGTAGGGAACAATCCCGAACTAACCAAACCAACCCCTTTAGGTAGTAAAAGTAGACTCTCCTAAACTACAAATTCAAATCAAGTTCCGATGTTGGAAATCTACCACGACTCACCCATGTTAAAGTAACGGCACAACTATTTAGGATCATGGAATACTCCTACACTCAGAAACAAAACAAAGCCACCAAACGCATTGCAAATTTAATGTTTGTATCCTGATGGAAGTTTTCAAATATCTTCCTCTAAACTTAAGAACATGAAAGATTTTCTGGGTTTTCTGGCACAACCAGAAAATAGAAAATTTTTCAAGACCTTTTTGACAAGCAAATCACCTAACCCAAACGACCATCGTGCTGCTAGAAGAAATTTCGTTGAAAATAACGGATAATGGAATATTCCTGAATGGTCGAATGTCTTATTTATGGATGGGTCAAGGTTTTGCCTTCACATGGTGGCTGGAAGGAAAAAAGTGTGGAGGACTGGCGAAAGGTTTAATCAGAATTTAATAACAAAATGCGGACGTTTTAATGGTGGGTCGGTTATGGCACCGAACATTAACAACATACTAGAAGGTTCACTCTCGCCACCGGCA
>MU182182.1:1391-68286 GCA_016904865.1 Pissodes strobi | reverse complement strand
GTGTTTAGATTTTTCTAGAGAGTCCAAAAATGTAGTAATATACAGGGTGTTCCATTTAAAAAAATATCAAAGTGACCCCTAGCACTTTTATTTGATGTTCAATTGTTTTTTGCTGAACATATCCGAATTCGCGAGAGAAAATTACATAAGAGGGCTATTTCAGTTTTTTTTTGTAAAAGTACAGGGAAAGTAAAAATATCGCCTTGTCTAGTCCTCGTTGGATAACCATGTACATATTGCAGTATATTTGTAGTCGGAAATATGGTGAAATCATTAACAAAAATATTATTACATTAGGAATTATGTAATTATGATTTGATAAATATATCAATCTTTTATATATTAAGTCAATGCAATGAGCAGAGAAATCAAAATCTTTTAAATATTAGATGTTACATACCTTGAGTATTGTTAACAATAGCTAATTAAAAACGTTAATAGACTTTTGAAACAGCCAGTTGAATACAAACTTTATCAAAATATTTATTTGGTGAAACAATTCAAAATATATCAATTGTTTTTTCCAAAGCCAACTAGAGTACTAGAGTGTAATAAATAATTTCGTCATAAATTTGATTAAAAATACAGCAAACCAAAATATCGTTTCTGGCCAGCTTTTATTGAAATGCGACCTGTGTGCGGCGAGAGTCCGCCAACCGTTACCAAGCAATCAAGCAAAAAACTACGATTCCTTTGTAGCGCTCGCTGAACACGCACATCAAAACTGCCGCGGTTGAGTGGTTCTTCATATCGTATAGTTAATGTTTGGTGCCCTAACTTTAGTATCCCCAAAAAATTTTCTCGGTGTGTGGGTAGAACATACAAAAAATAGCACGATCCGACTGAAAATGCTCAATTAGTGATTTTTTTGATTTCCAGTTTGAAAAATCTACTTTAAGTGAGCGTACCAGCCAACGCATAGCCATTTTCAAATAAACTATCAGATTCTTAAACTTCGTGAGCTCTGTTCTATAACAATTTTCCGTATGAGATCGGGAAATATGGGAAATTCGAAACACGCATAAAATAGCCAAAATATTTCAATATTTCGGCAATTTTACAAGCCTGAATAAATAGCTTTGCTTTTGATGCATTATGGGAGATTTGAAGGAACAAGTCCCTCAATATTTTGACATGACGTTTAGGCTGAATTATTCTAGATTTAATTGCCTGAAATCTCATTGAAAACGGTTTGAAGCAGGGAAAATGGACCAGGATCAGAAAATGTGGATATTTTTTCATGATTAGAAGCAGTTTCTGCTGGATTTTAGGGCAGATTTCGAGGTAAAATTTTACTTTTAACATATCGATTAAACTTTTGGTCGTAAGTATAAGTAAGTAGACTTATTTACCTAAAATCTTACTTAAAACAATTTGCCTATGGGAAAATGTGCCATGATCCAAGAATTTGGAAACTTTTCAAGCAATAAGCAGTGGCTTCTGCCGATTTTATGGGAGATTTCGAAGTTGTAAGAAATTTTTAAATATAGAAGAGAAAAACTACTTGTATTTCATAATATTAATCTCGCATTGTAGATTTCTATGTATTTTTACAACTAATGCATTTACGAGCTTCCATGTGTCAACAATGATATTACATAATATGAAGAGTACAGGGAAAGGAGGTTTGTCAGAATTTCAAAAATTTCCGGGAGAGCTATTTTAGTGTTGGAAACGATAGAACATAAAAAGTTATTTATTTTAATTGTTACAGGTGGTACTGGCGGTTAAATTTGACGTTTGTAGTTAGACCGTATTAATCGTAGTCCATGCAGACTTTCTATTATGGTGAAAATTTGGAATTCCACAAGCTCTTACACAATATTTCAGTATTATAAAGAAGAAGGTATGTCAAGAAAAAATCGTATATTAACCGTATATTAAAATGAAAAAATAAACCTTAACCTAATCATTATCTGCAGATTTTTTCTTCATTTGCATTTAGGATCAAGAAGCACTAATTAATCACTGAAATGGAAAATATTTTATTAATAATTTTTAGTACTTGATGAAATGCGCTATATTACCTGGACATACTTGTGCACATTAGCTGTTATTTGTGTGGAAGGTTCTCAAAATAACATTTTGCATCTGGACAAGAAAATTTTCACTCACCACTTTCATTGGACATGATAAATACTTGATAAAACAATATCTATTTATACCGTGATAAAATTGCCAATGTGACTGTCAATAAATATCAATTTGAAATAACGTCAATAATTTTCGCGGTGACGATGACGCCTCCTACTCGTGACAAAGACTAGCAAAAACTGGCGGAACTGCAACGCGAATCACATACAGTTTGGTGACATACCCCCTTTTTTCCCTGTAGCGCGCGGACAAACCTCTTTCTTGCTCTGTGCTCTGTGATAATTAGCTGTATTAATTTTAGTTCTATCTGCTGACTGACCCCGTTCTTTCATGTAAAGTAAAACTCGGGTATACGATAGTAATGATATTTTACCAAAAAATGGCCTGATTATCTCATTTTTGACCCTGGACTGACAAACCTCCTTTTTTTCCTTTACTCTTCATATATAAGGGTGCGATTATGATGGAGTTTCGATAAATGATAAGAGTAACAGCTGCGATACTAGTGAAGCGAAGTATAGTTTAAATACGCTTACCGTTGAACTGCTTATATTGGAGCGATGCGTTCTCACGTGTAGTAGCCGAGCAGCGATTTTTTTCAGGCTGCTATCGCCGCTCTTATCGTTTAGCGGAGCTCCAACATAAACGCACCCTGATCGTTTAAGGTCAAATTTTTGCCATTGGCGCGCACGATCGTCCACCGCCTCCCAACTCAGCAGCTGCACATAGAGAATACTAAACAGTTCCGAAACTTGCGTTAAAAGCACTAAAATATATGTGTCGTAGCCACATTCTAAAACCCGCCGTTTTATAAAATGTCTAGACATTTTACAAAAGGCGGCCAGATTGTCAAATTCTCGTTTAACATTCATTATCTTCCTATCTGGCTAGTCGGTTTGTGAAATGCCTAGGTGTTTTATAAAACGACGGTCAACACGCGGCCAGATTATCAAATGTTTAAGATTAACTTCTGCTTGACATTCTGGCGGGTGAGACGTTGTAGTCATTTTGTAAAATACAAGTGTTATGTAAAATTTAGGGCAATCAAAATTTTAATTAATGTATTTAAGTATGTTATATGGATAAGTCTTGGGTTAGTTTTGGTTAGTTCTTGTCGATTGAGGCCCCGTAGCGAGCGAACCGACCGGAGGGCCATGCAAAGCCATAATAATACCAGGATCGCAACTGAGCAAGTTGCGATCCATCAGCCGGGGTATTATTATGGCTTTGCATGAACCTCCGCTCGCTTCGCTCGCTACGGAGGCTCAATCAACAAGAACTAACCAAAACTAACCCAAGGCTAACCCAAACTAACTCAAAATTAAGAAAAAAAGGTAAATAAAACGTGGAACGTAACTTATGTTTTAGCCGCTCGTGATAATCTTAACATTTGACAATCTGGCCTCGTGTTGAACGTCATTTTATAAAACGCCTAGACATTTGATAATCCGGCTAGCCAGATAGCAAAATAATGAGAGGATAATGAAAATTTGACAATATGGCCGCTATTTATAAAACGCCTAGGCAATTTATAAAACGGCGGGTTTTGTAATCTGGCTACGACATATGCACTCCTCTTTGCGGGTCACCAAGTTATGATAGCTTTCGACGAGGATGATGTAAGTTATATGTTAAAAAAGCTCATGTCGTAGCTGACTTACAAATCGAAGTTGAAAAAGTAAAGTTTTATGGAATTTAAAAACATGTGGGTTGTTACCCTAAAAGTTAACGGAGAGGATGCAGGAGAGATCCAAAAACCAAGATTGCCACGGGCAAATGAGTGATTCAACCAATAACTCTGTCCTATAAAGCTATAAGGCAATACGCTGAATTAAACGAGATATTGGACTGGAAATGGATTACTGTTCATAATACAGAATATGATACTTCTTGTGTAAAGTAATTAGCTGTTTATAGACCTTAGCAAATTACTTAAACTTATAAAAAAAATCGTATTTGCAACTTGCGTACCTACAACTGCATTGAAGGCGGACATGAACGATTGGTAAAGATGCTGGAAACGCTATGAGAAAGCAATTTAACATTATAGTGTCGTTTTTTTTTTATAAAAATAGGATTATTTATAAATAAGAAAAAAATAAAACATGCTAAGGAAGAAAACAATAGTAGTTAAAAGAAAGCATATAAAGCAGGTCAGATATTTCCAGCTAATGTTTTCTTCCTTAACATGATTTTTCCTTGCCATGTATTTCGAAAATGCATGCAAAATTATGCTAAAGTAGCAGAGCCTCTTACAAGGTTTATGTCTGGAGTAACGGTTATCTAACCCCAACACAAGGGGGGGCATAATATATTTACTATGCTATAGATCACACAGTTTTACATTTAAATATTAAAACTTCATTTAATATCAAAAGCTTTGAACATCCAGGTGGCGTAAATTTCCATTGAATGAAAATGGGTGGGGCCCATTGCTTGAATGACAGACTAGCCATGGGCAACAATAATCATCAACTGGAGACCTAGAACTTTGAAGCGCTCTCAAATAAGACACATGAATCGGTGTAAAGATGATAACAACATGACAAGGAAAAGTCAACAACCGATGACACAAAATCGTAATCAATGGAAAGAAATGAAAATATCGAACTCTAACAGGCAAAATGGCGTTGAGGATTGAGGATTAAAAAGCAGTGAGTTTAAAATAATGTATAAAAATTATTCAATTCGCGCTTGAAACTAAGAGATGCACTGTTTAGCGAGTTCGTTGGATGAGTTAGTAGCAATATTAAACAATGTTTTGACTACCAATTGAGGTTCAGAAATTCTGGGAAATATTCAGGTTTAAAAGGAAAAACACGTTACTATAGAATTATATTTAAGTATATACCTCCATCTAGTCTGTCATTCAAGCAATGTTAAATCAGCTGAATATGTTAAATGACATTTTTTGATGTTTTTAATCAAAACATTGTATACAACTAAACAATATTTTCGTTTATTATTTTTGGACCTTGTTTACATCTAGGAAAATATAATGGTCAATATATTAATCGTTAATTTATTGACGACTATACCACTAAGTAATAATATGATAATTTATCGGAAAAATACTGTTATTGTGAATTTAAAAATGCCGCAAGCGATAAACTACGATTATAAGTCAATAAATATTAGGGTTGTATGTTCCTAAACGTATATAGACCAGGCAAATTTTTAAAAAATGTACGTTAAGTGTGAAGTTTTTGCGGACATTTATTTTTTTGTTGAAAACGATAGCTCTTTTATCATAGAATGCAAATCTAAAAATCCCAAAAAATCGGAAGTGAGCTAAAGCCACCATTTAAAAAAACATGGCCGCTCGCGTTATTTATTAAAATCTATTATTTCTATAATTACAGTCCAATTTATGCACGTCCGATTAAATTCCGTGACACGCGGTACACGCCTGGCATTGGCACCCCCACTCCATGTTTATGAAATGGTAACTATAATGACACTTTTTCTAAAAGCCTTAAAAGCTTTAAAGATGATGCTTCCATTTTTCTACGCTGTAGGTCATTTCCATTACGCAAATTCTGCTCACATTTATATACAAAATATGAGCAAATTAGAACAAAGTATGCCGCCTAGTGAATTTAAGCTGTTTTGTGATAAAGGATATTTTTTATTACGCATGCATCATAATCAACGATTATCGCAAGCGACAACGTGCTTAAAATGATGTTTATGATGCGCCTACTTTTTTTAAAGGTTGCTATAGAAACATTTGATCTACCTTTTTTACCTAGATATTTAACTGCCGTTTAAATTACTATATGTCAAAATGAAGGAACACATTTAAAAACAACATTGCTTTATTCTAAATAGTAACTACGTAACTCAACAAAGTAAAACATTTTTGAGAATATGATGCGTTCGTAATAAAAAAAATAGCGTATTATATACGTGCATAAGAGGCCTTTAAAGTTCTTGCGACTTACAAAACATTACGCTGCGCGTCGTGTTGGTAAAGTTTTGCAAAACCACAATCCTTTTGAATACCATTTTAGTAAGTTTGCATGCATAACCAATGGAGTTGTCGCAGAAGAGAACGTTAACTGTCACAGACATGGCGAGGGAAATAGGATTAGATCTAGTAGAATCTATGGTAGATAAAAGCTTTTCTGAACTGCATTTTAAAATGAAAAATAAAGTAAAATCATTAGCAGCAGCAATCAAAGCAGTAAAGTTGCGTGATGATATCATGCTTCTTAACTCACAGCAGTTATTTAATAGAATAGTTTGTCTGAAAAAAGTGACAAAGCCAGTTTAATACCACTGTTAATATAATATATCTTATGTATTAAAACATTTTGGCGAAAATGTCATAATAAAATTGTGTTAGATGGGTATACTAACATCCCTTCTACAAAACATGAAGAACATTGACTAAGAAAGAGTAAAAAAATACCAGTTGAAATTATTCTCAGCGAATCAACAGTCATGCATATAAGTAAAGCAGATTTCTAGGCGATGAAAAAAATAAATTTCAATTAACTTAGAGAGCAATTTAGAGAGAACAGTATAGATGAACTAAAAAAAGTTGGTTATGTATTTGTCTCCTTTATGGACGGATTAGAAGGATGAGAAGGGTCCCGAGACATTAATGAAGAACGATATAGACTTTACAATATTGGTATAGCTAGCAGACGCTCGACAAATCTTTTGATTTGGCCGTTCTCCCCCCAACCAAAGATGCACTGAAGGTAGTGTTTCAAATAGTGATTACATTAATAGCAAAATGTTTTCTTTTTTATTTTCACGACCTATCTTCAAGTACAGCAATGGATGGGAAATTTCCTAGCCCCGGATAAATTTGGATGGAAGGTATGAAAAAATGAAATGTGTGCAATCACAGTGCAGCGATCTCCTGCAGCAGAAGAAGTATTAAGTCTGATCTACTGTAAATGTCGAAACGGCTGCCAAAAAAATGTGTATGTTCACAAGTCGAACGCTGCAGATCTATGTGCCTTCACTTCCATGGTATAGACTACAAAAAATATGCTTGTGTTCTGGACGAGAATCTTTTGAATGACTGAGTTTTTGTAATAAGCAGAATGTAAAGATAGTTAGTGGTATTAAAAAATAAAATGTCAGCCAAAATTTTTTTTTCTTTTTCAGTTTTTTTGTTAGGAGATTTTTATTCTTGGTTAGATCTAAATTAAAGGATCATTTTCTTGTTATGTTAAGGTTAAAATTTCGTAAAAAAAAAAAATTGCGTGTGCTTAAGACCACACGATCGAAGTGAAAACTTCAACAAGCCTGGTCATCGTTTTGTCAGAATTTCGATCTGGGCCTTCGTTGCAGAGATACGGGCGAAAAACGGGTTTTCCCCCAAAATCCCCCCTAAATTAGAGCCCCGGTCCCCCCGTATTGTCCAAGGTGGCCCCCCCATGGGGCGCACTTACCATAAAAATGTCGACCCTGTATCTCTTCCCGTTTTCCTGAAATTAATTATTTAAGTGTTTCCTTCTCCCCTCCCCTGGCCAAAACGGGGGGTGGTACGTGGTCCCGTTTTCGTCCAGGATCTTCTTTTTACCCCGGCTACATCCCCTGAAAAGTGCGGCCCTCCCTCTACCTATAAGGGAACATGCCAGAAGAAGGAGCCTTACGTTACATATCCGAGCGTGACGCGTGACGGTTGGGTCTCATTAAACCCCACAAAAAAAAACGCAAAACACGCACAAAGATGTTTTCACTTCAAAAACGTTGAAATTAACCTAAGGGGTAAGAAGATATTAATTTTTTAAAATTTGAACGGTCGGCCATGTTTTTTCAAGATGGCGTTTTTAGCTCACAACGGATTTTGTAGGATTTTTGTATATTTGTTCCTGAACATAAAACCTATCGACTACCATTGAAAAAAAAATGTCCCCTTAAACTTCATTGAAAAAATAAGATTTGCCTGGTCTAATAGGATCATGCGTCAATATTTCATAACAGTTTAAAGAGATAAATGTTAGGGGGGCAGACGCATATCTTCAAATGCATGTATATAACCTTCCTTCACTGTTTTTGAATTTAAATCAGTATTATTGTAATTATGTCATCAATAAAAGGTTCACAAAAGAAAATTGCTACAGATTGGAACATTAATTACTTCACCGTGAGAAGTGAGATTCATTCCTTATAAGTCACTGAAGAGTCAAGATCCAGGAAAAAAATCATTAGACCTGAAATACTCGAGTTTAGTCGTTTTCAGTACAGTACAGAACTCGTTAATTTCGATACAATGATATCATATTTATTAATGATTGTAAACTTTACTAATTCACAATGTAAAATATTATTGAATCTGATTTGCAATCACAAAAAGGCAAAAAGGTTGAGAAATCCCATTTTTGACACTTGCATCTGTAACTTCATTTTGGATATGACATGACTAAACTCCGAACATTAAAATTTGTAATCTCAAATCTCACCTTCAAGATATAAATGTTTCATAATATAAAGCTTAATCCCCTTATAGAAACATATTTAGCATGCATACGCATATGGAATGCATTAATGAAAATTAAATGTGTAACTATAAACTTACGGACCGAGCAGAACGACAAATATAGTGATATGAAAAATGTCGGCCAAATTGCGTTTTTGCACTGAAAACAACAATAAATATATATTAGGCCTTCTCATCGGTCGATATGAGAGAGTAATAGTTAGTGATGAATTTTGAAAAAATGTCTACATAATTATGTCTTTAATTATTTATGATGTCTTGTATCAACAAAAGAATCATCATCACTCTTCTATACGCAAATTTTTTAACTACGTTGGGGTTTGGAACCTTCGGCAACATGCACTAAAACAGAGTTTTATCCACAATACCGAAACAGAATATTTGCACTCGACGCGCGTTTCGCTAACCATGTTAGCATCATCAGGAGATGATTAAAACTGACAGTTAAAATACAATGAAAATATCATAGAAATGCATTTTTAAGTGATTAATGCAACCTCTGAGCCTGGAGAACACCAAGCTATAGATGGGACAGGCAGACAAAATTTCGACGCAATATCATTTCCATATATGCTTTTAATATCATATAAAATTTCATAGACTGGCAAAAAATATAGTTTTAAGATCACGTATAATACCGGTTTAATAATTACTTATCTATATGCAGCGTGTCAGGTTCTTGTGCTTCGAGCTTTTATTTTATTTTACTGTTCTTTTACATACGTGATTTCATGCTCGTCGAATGATTGAGACACTAAATCCACACTTGTAAATCAGTGATCACATGTAAGGTTTTCATTAGTGCCAGCTATGGGTTCTACTAGCCTCAAAACTATGCTGTGTGGATCACTAGGACGCTCGTATGGACCAGGAAGCCATTGCTCCACGTAAACCTCAAGATTTGAAGCATATGACGTAGCGGAATCAGCCATTGTAAATATAAAAATAAAATAAATACGGCACAACTATTTAGGATCATGGAATACTCAGAAACAAAACAAAGATACCAAACGAATTGCAAATTTAATGTTTGTATCCTGATGGAAGTATTCAAATATCTTCCTCTAACCTTAAGAACATGAAAGATTTTCTGGATTTTCTGAAACAACCAGAAAATAGAAAAATTTTCAAAACCTTTTTGACAAGCAAAACCCCTAACCCAAACGAACATCGTGCTGCTAGAAGAAATTTCGTTGAAAATTATGGAGAATGAAAAATTCCTGAATGGTCGAATGTCTTATTTGCGGTTGAGTCACGGTTTTGGCTTCACAAAATGTGGAGGACTGGTATTAGGCCTTCTCATCGGTCGATATGAGAGAGTAATAGTTAGTGATGAATTTTGAAAAAAATGTATACATAATTATGTCTTTAATTATTTATGATGTCTTGTATCAACAAAAGAATCTAGACTAGCATCACTCTTCTACGCAAATTTTTTGTCTCCATCGCTTGTGCAATTTGTATTCGGCAAACAGTCGATCTGTATAAATTTCGGCAAAGCGCAACACTTCATTTAAATTTTATGTGAAAAAGTATTAATTATGCTAAAGTTTCAAATATTGCGCCTCCCTTTGATTTGATAGTGTTTTAATCCTGCAGGCAGAGCGTCCTGGACCAAACCATGCCATACTAAGCGTCCCATTGATAAAAAAACGTACATTTTGAAAATATTTTGTTTGCTCAATATAATTTGAAGAAAACAACCTTTATTCATGGGAATATTATATAACGAACCTTGTTGAGAAATAAAATATGTATTTTCACAATTTATTGCCAAAAAACTAAAGATCATTCTAAAACTACAAATACTTAGAAAATATGAGTAAAAAACATAATTTTCTATCAAAATACAAGGAAAATAATATCATAGAAACGCAATTTTTAAGTGTTTAATGCAACCTCTGAGCTGGAGAACACCAAGCTATAGATGGGACAGGCAGACAAAATTTCGACACGATATCATTTCCATATATATGCTTTTAATATAATTTAAAATTTCATAGGCTGGCAAAAAATATAGTTTTAAGATCACGTATAATACCGTTTTAATAATTACTTATCTATATGTCAGGTCGAGTTGTTGTGCTTCGAGCGGCAGTTCTCTTTTACCTTCTTTTGCTGTTCTTACATACGTAATTTAGAACTCGTCGAATGATTGAGAACTAAATACACACCTGTAAATCAGTGATCACATGTAAGGTTTTGATTAGTACCAGCTATGGGTTCTACTAGCCTCAAAACTATGCTGTGTGGATCATTAGGACGCTCGTATGGACCAGGAGGCTGTTGCTCCACGTAAACCTCAAGATTTGAAGCATATGACGTAGCGGAATCAGCCATTGCAAATATTTTTCCTCAGCATCTAGCCCTCTGAATGCCTCAAGTTTCTCACAAATTGCTTTGTTTGCCTTAATTGTATACGTGTTATTGCAGTGTTCAACAAATGAATCCAACAACCGTCGTATTGGTTCTAATTTGTGCAGTTGCTTCCCGTCTTCTCTCGTAGAGAGGTCGTTAAATCGAAGTCATCTCGTAGGGAACAATCCCAAACTAACCAAACCAACCCCTTTAAAAAAGTAGACTCTCCTAAACTACAAATTCAAATCAAGCAAGTTCCGATGTTGGAAACCTACCATAACTCACCCAAGTTAAAGTAACGGCACAATTATTTAGGATCATGCATTGAATACTCCTACACTCAGAAACAAAACAAAGCCATCCAAACGCATTGCAAATTTAATTTTTGTATCCTGATGGAAGTGTTCAAAATATCTTCCTCTAAACTTAAGAACATGAAAGGTTTTCTGGAATAACCAGAAAATGGAAAATTTGTCAAGACCTTTTTGACAAGGAAAACCCCTAACCCAAACGAACATCGTGCTGCTAGAAGAAATTTCGTTTAAAATTCTGGAGAGTGGAATATTCCTGAATGGTCGAATGTCTTATTTACGGATGAGTCAAGGTTTAGCCTTCACATGGTAGATGGAAGAAAAAAAATGTGGAGGACTGGTGGAAAGTTTAATCAGAATTTAATAACAGAATGCGGAAGTTTTATTGGTGGATCGATTGTGGTGTGGGGAGGGAAGTTCATGTTTTTCCGATGAGCCGGTGACAGCCCAAATCTACATTGACAGCAGTATGTCTCATGCAGAATTAATGGGCAATAATTTTATATTCATGCATGATAAGACACACCGCAGCAATAGTCCGAAACATCTTATCACCACATTACAGTGGCCTGCTAGAAGCCCCGACATGAACCCATTTGTGGAATGAATTAGGGAATAAGGTACGTTCTCACGAGAGGCCTCTGGAAAGTCTTGCAGAAATGGCAGATGCATTAGTGGAAGAATGGGATCGTTTTATCAATGGAAACGATACGAATCCTAATTTCCAGTATAAGCCGCGTAGATTAGAAGCTCCAGTATAATAAATAAAAATGTTTTTTAAAATTCATATCAGATTATTTCACTAGAAAACTGTGTGTTAAATTTCGAAAGTCGGTAATATGCAAGGTTTCAACAAAAAACTGTAATTCGGACAATTTTGGAGATAAATCAATGAATTAAAAAAGGAAATTCTTTTAAAAGAAGTGGCCTTCATATAGAGTGTAAGCACTTTCTATACCATTACTTGATTAATACACAGGGTAAGTCAAAAATTAAATTCAGGGAAATGATAAAATTAACTAGAAAGCATAAATGTGCAATTTCTCGAAAAAATCGTGTTGCAGTACAGTTTGGTTACCCGCTGCTGGCAACACTGATGATACTAATTTGAGCTAAAAACAAAGGTTAATGACTTTCTATTAGACGAGTAGTAGCGTGTGACAGATGAGATAATTGATTGGCTTAAAAAAATAGAATACCGTATGTGCAAATCAGTTCTAGCAATTAAGGATTCAAAAGTGGAGCGTTGAAACTATATAATTTGGAATGCAAAATAGGATAAGTTAGATTTAATTTTTAAATGATGTAGTGATGTTAGTTTGGAAATATGTTTCGCTTTTCAACGTGCAAAGAGGATAATACCTCTGCCTCCATAGTTAAAATCATCACCCAATGATGCTGTAGGCTTAAACAGCTGACGATTTATTGGCAAATAGTATTTTTAATACATCCTACTTTGATGTCAACTATTAATTTTTTTTTTATTATCTGAAGATAGAGGTGCGGACATGTGACAAACTATTTGTTCACACCTACCTTCAGGAAGTGAGTTAAAAATATCATTTAAATAGTGTTTAAATTTAAATCTCGATGTAATGAAAAATCAATTTGAAAATGTTGCTTTAAAAACGGCCACTTTGACGTCAATTAACTTTTTGTTATTACCAGTGTGGCTAGAAGAAGGGCTTCTTTGTCGTCATAAAACTTCACTTGTGAAGAAATGTGCGAAGAGATGACACACTATCGAAAGGCGACATCTATTTCCAAGAAGTGACAGGACAATAATAATGCAAAAGGTACCATAGTGTTGCCTTAAAATTGCACGATATAATGAAGATGTAGGTAGTCGTCTTACAATTCCTATCAACTTTAACGGATTTCTTTAACCAGTATTTTCTGACTCAATTAAGAAAACCATTTTTTCAAAACTTGCCTTTCTACTATGATTATGGATACCTATGGTTTAAATAAAAGCTATTTATGTTATAAGTACATAGAGTAGAGCTTTATTGGGCGAGTTTTTTATGATCGAGCGACGCTATAAACTGACGTGACCCATAAAGCTCCATTTATGTACATATATCATACAAGATTTTATGTTCGATTGTTCTCAAATGGGAAAGAAAAAGAATTTTTTCATTTATTTAATTCCTAAAGCCCTGTATAACAGACTTGACTTTGTCAAGACCGCCCCAGCTGTTACACATATTTGCAAAGTTCGCTAGGGTTACCAAAAGTTACAAATTATTTGCGTTTTGATTATAATAATTTATCACCAAGGTTTCCAAAAAGAGCGTCAAGGATTCTCTTCTGTCAACAAAATTAAGATACTTGTATGAAGAGACTTACAGTTTTTATTCAATGGCGTGATCAGAAAAACATCATGACAACGGAGATACCACTTTGGCATATTTTAGCAGCGAGCTTTCAAAATACAAAAGTTATTTTTTAGGAACTAAATACGCTCTGTTGAGGTCGATTCTAAATTTACGGAAAGGAGTAGATATAAGCATATTTCCTAGTATTATTCCCTTTCACAAGAGGAAATCGGAAAGAAACCGTCCAAAAAAAGTCCAATGGCGTCACCAGACAAAAATCATGACAAAACGGAATATTTTAACAGTGAGCTTTCAAAATACAAAAGCTCTTCTTAGGGACCAAATATCCTATGTTGAGATCGATTCTAAATTTTCGGGCAGAGTATCAGCAAATTTCCTAGTATTATTCCCTTTCTGAACAAATGGAAGAATTTCTTACGAAAGCGAATGTCCTCTACGCTATAGTGTGCCTTAGTAAGCAACATTTTCTTCACCTACGATTTGAATAAATTAAAGTTTGAAATTTTTCGAATTCAAAGTGGGAGTGTTTTTTACAATTACTGTAAACAGGGACGGATGGGACCCTACTGACTGGCCCGGGAAAGTTACTTAAGGGGCCCCCACCCTATGCAAAAACTGAGTGGTGTCAATGGTGTTTTCTATAAGATATTTGTTACCATAATAATTTAAATAATGAACAATATGTATTTATTTTTTGACATTACACTTTTTTAATATTTACATTAAGAAAAAAGATACTACATACGTATTAAAATAAATATATCACTAAGTAAATGAAAGTAAAACTAAACTAACTAAATTAAAAAACATGTTTATAGATATTGACATATCTATAACTTATAAAAAATAAATACAAAATAATAAACTATTAGTAAATAATAGATAGATAATATAGTATATACTTCATCTAGAGTCTAATTATGTTTTATAAAGTCTAATATAAAAGTAACTTTTTTGATAAGCTACTAGTAGCAGCGAGAGTATCAATCATCTTTACTCGATTTACACAATAATTCATCCAATGGAATTAAACGAAAAGGATTTCGATGCATAGGAATCCCCCAAACTACTCAGAGTCGCCAAAAGCGCACTGTGATTAAGCCACTTCACTTAATAGAATTCCCAATTATTTAAAGACAATTAAAAATAAATGCGTGCGACGCTCAATCCCATCAACCAATCCGAAAACAGTATACTACGGAGCCGGAAACAGGGTCTTTTACCATCGACTTTATCCTCACGCGCTAAATTCAATCGTTTCGCAGCGCCGATTTATTTAAATTTCTCGATCGAGAGAACGTCGAAGCTAGGTCAGCCGGAATATAGGTTATAGTGCGTAATTAAATAATTTGTTTTCGAACGAAACTTAACTTTTAATTTTTTCCTCCTTAATTAAGGTAGCATTTAGTCATTAAAATTTCTTCTTAAACAAACTTTGAATTTTTTGGGCAATTTGTCGAGCCTGAGGTGCTTGGTTTTATTTAATTAAATTCTAAAATGCAGATAGATCCATTGATCAAGAATAAATTTTGGATCGAATTTCATTGAATTTTTAATTGACTGACGTAGTAACGTTGTACGTCGACCTAGTTTTATTATTGTTCTCAGTTTTCACGATTTGTGGCTTACGTTGGATAACTGTAGATCAGATAATTACCAGTGTTGTTAGAGCGTAGTAGACTTTGCGTTATTTTTAATTGCTTTTTATTGCGGCCTTTGATATTTTCTTTACTCGAACAGATTTTTTATTATCTGTGTCCTACCGGTATTTTGATCGTGGAGTAAATTATCATATGTTGAGGTCAGAGTCCGTAATTAATTGGTGGCTATAATAACGCTAGATTTAACTAGTTTTCTCTATATATTGTTTTTGCGGCAGTTATCAACCAAACTTAAATGAACTGAATAACAATAATAGTTAGTTAGTTATACGGCATATGTGACGGATCATGATTCGAGCCACATGAATTATTTTTTAAATAGGTGATTACTCGATCTAATTGAACTTACCTATAATGAGAAGTTATTTGCAGTATTGCTGGCTCTCAACATATTTTACTGAGGTTCTTTTTATTAATGCTTTGAGCGATCGTCATTAATTATCACTGATTATTTCAGAATTTGCTTAGATTAAGCGTGGGAACTATTTCACCGAGTAAAGCCTACCTTTTTTTGTTTAAAAATACATTGTGACCATAAGAATTGATTTACTGAAATCTTCTCCAATTT
This sequence comes from Pissodes strobi, assembly GCA_016904865.1. Taxonomy (NCBI): domain Eukaryota; kingdom Metazoa; phylum Arthropoda; class Insecta; order Coleoptera; family Curculionidae; genus Pissodes; species Pissodes strobi. The sequence goes on along the minus strand of MU182182.1, from coordinate 52,492 downwards.
AATCTTTTTTTCCTCCTGACCAGCTGTGATATTTCCTTATTAGGTAATGGTTTTATTACCAATCCTTGGTTGTTTATTCCCTTGTTTTATTTAATTAGACCTTAAGCGAATTTCCAACAGGACAGGCCGCTTCCGTAAGTATATGTTTTTTTATCATTAGCGCTAGATAATTGAAACGTTTTTGATTATTTTTTATTACTTTTAGAATATTTATTTACCTTTTTCTTTAGTCGTTTTTGAATTTGTCCTCATCTACTTTAGTTGTTTTCTTTGGTTAATTCGGGTACTTGCTTTATACCGACTTTGATTTTGATTAATTTTCGGGTTAATATAATTATTTTTTTTCCATTAATACTGATAAATTGCCGGTATATATATTTAATCTAATTTTCTAACTCTATTTGTTGTTTTATTGATCGATTTCCCGAATAGAAATAACTAACGAATTTTTGGTATTCATTTATTTGTCGCGAAACTTAAGCTAAAATGAGTTCCATATTTCAATTTCGGGGTAATTCTCGCTTGTGCTGCCTAAAAGCCCGTGGCGCCTTAAATAAATCAACCCGCACCCTACTCTCCGGCATTTGAGCTAGGTTCTAATTTATACGCTCGGCGACAGTTCGCCTTAGCCAACGCATTGACATACTTCATTTCATTCAATATATAATTATTACATTCTCAAAATTAGATTTTATTTTGTTTCTTCTATTTGAGATTATTCGCTCTCAGTTCCTTCTAAGCTGGAGTGAAGGTTTGCGCCCATTAGAAGGACAGAAAGAGCGCAATACATTTTTGGCGCCCAACGTGGGGCTTTTCGCATCGATATACGCTAGACAAAACAGCTCGTGACACGCTTTATAACAATTTCGAATTTGGCTATATAAAGAAAAATATTTATAATGTTTTCCAAGCATAAAACTACATTGAATTTAAATTAGTAGTAATAGACTTGACAACGACGCAGTCTGTAGCTTCAAAGAATCGATGACGTTCCCAGAAACCACCTAACTGAGATCGAGATTCGAGCGGCAGCGACAGATACTATTTTGACTTGCCTCAGGGTATTTCATTTTTACAACTTGGCAACCCTAGACCCTAGCCCTAGCACTTAGTCACTTCACTTACCATAAGAAAATATCTTCTTTACTTGCGTCCTCAATAGATTCGTAATACCTATAATAGATATTATGTATCTACTGTATACACCTATTTTTCGGTACACACACTGCCCTTAATTTTTTAATAATCGTGTTATGATATGTTACTGCGTTTAAAATAGAAATATTCGGTAATTACCTAGAATCGTTTCCTTCGGATCCACTAAACTTACAGAGACACAGATATAGTAATCAGTAATGACACTCACTCGTATAGCGGAATTGCTGCGTTGCCAGTTGCAATTGTTTTGTTATTTGTTATATTTAATACCAGGTTTCTAACCTACCTATATTATATACTTCTTTATTTAAAATTAGATTTATGTGGGATAGATTAAGATTGATATTTTCTCCAAGTGAGAGAGTAATAATTATAGGCCGAGAGTCAAGAGGCCTCAACAAGTTTTATTAACACGTGGTATTTAATTTTTAGGCCCGTGGCCTATCTGTAGTTTGTAGCAGTAGGAGGGGCCCCATGATACCCCACAGTAAGAGGCCCCTCGGGAAATTTCCCGTTCTCCCGGCCCCCCCATCCGCCGCTGACTGTAAACAATAGAATTTTGAGTAAGTGGGGAAGTTGGTATGGGTAGGCTAACATAAATGAAAAACGTGTATTGTTAGTGTTAATCGATCTAATCATAGAGCAGTACTTTCCATACATCAAACACACAGTTTCCAGAATAAAAATAGAGGGCAATCTTAAGACTTTTTCCCTTATAAAATAAGGTATGTATGACTCCCTGTAACCAAGGCCACAAAGAATCCTAATGGTGCACTTCTATAGACCAAAGAGTGGATTAAACAAGTACTCTGGACAGCTCACCATAACGCAGATATCAGTCTACCAAGGTAAAATGCACTTTTAGTTAAAGTTTTATCTAAGTCGCCTTTATAATATTTCTCAAGGCAAAACAGTTAGCCGCCAATCTGTTTTGTCAGTATGCTTGTCGAGCATGTGTATGCTACACAAACCAAAAAATTTGTTAAAATGAAAATAAGGAACAAGGTCAGTATCCAGGCATACACCATTTAGATGACACTTGAAGTACAATATATTTGTTTTGGAAATATTAAACAATAATCGATATTGCAATCGCACCATCCCTTAACACTGACCAGATCCCTGTTAATCATACCACCAAGAATCTGAGCGTCCCCACTACGCCAAAGAGCATTTATTTAATAAGGTAGGACTGTAATTAATACGCGCTTTAAAAATATATATAAATTGGTTCTTCATTCTTGGTCTATGGGATATGCAGACGGCAAGACTTGGTAAATTTATCAGCAACATCTGTCGAAGATTCCGAGTCACGCAATTTAGTAATAGAATTTTTGCGGTCGTACCAGGAAATTTAAAAGATACGAATTTACTTGAAAAGGTAAGAAAATGCATCTCTCTACGGCCAACCGGGGCATCCCACAACGAGTTTTTCATTAACTACACAAAATAAAAATGTATCAGGCAGCCAGTAGGAGAGCACAAAATAGAAAATGTGCCAGCTATCGTGGCCAAATATTTAGGTATATAACACTCTTCTTCTTATACAGGGCATTGCTTCAGACGCTCATCAGCTACTGCACTGGATAATAGCTGAGTGAATATGGAAGGAATTAAAAGACTTGGAGGTTGGCGGTCTTCCACAGGTCCTCAATGTAGAATGTGAAAATTCCAAGATTGCCTTTGCCACAAAATTTAAGAGAAAGTTACAGTAGCGACAGTGGCGCACCCAGAAAATATGTTTGGGGGGGGGGGGGGGGGGGGGGGACATAGGTTGGGCTAAAAAAAATTGGGATGCCACGCCCTGATGTCACATTTTTTTTATACAGTCTGGGGGGGGGGGCGGGCCCGATGCCCCCCCCCCCTGGGTGCGCCACTGAGTAGCGAGCCTTCCACATCAAAAGCTAATGAACTTTTGAGCTTGGCCATTTCTGGTATCCCATTGTGTAATTAATATTAATAATAATTATCATTTTTAGAATTAATTTCAAAATTTTTAGTAAGAATCGTATTTTAATAATACATAATTATGATGGACTCATATAACCTTTTGGTAACTGACATCAAACCTGTAATGTACAGGAAATTTAGTATACGATACTTTTATTTTCGTTCTTCTGATAATATCCGGCACTAGAAATGGCTAATAATAAAAATTAAATTTCCGTTCTCGAAATTTATTACACACAGATCCTGACAGGTATGCATATTTTAAAAACATCAAAACCAACAGAAAGGCCGTATTTCTTAATTTTGCAATTGTATACACTCGCAGTAAACAGTCGAATTATCGACAGATTAAGCACGTGTAATATATACAGCTCTGCAGATTAATATATCAACATTGCAAAAGCAACTAAAAATAAATGGACTAAATATAAGTGAATAGCCTCAAACGGCATTATTTGCGGAGAAAATAATAAATATAAGTACTTCCTGTATTTACTATTCCGTGTTATTTGCTCGTAAGCGTGACAGCTCAACCTCTGTAGAATAATAATTATTATATTCAGATATACATATCAGTTCAGATGTATAAAGGAAAATTGCATTGCATGTACTAATAGATGTATCTATAATAACGTAGATTGTAAATTATCAAAATGTTATCAATATATCCGCACATGTGATATTTACGTCACTGATACAAGACAAAAACAGTTGATAAACGTGTGTCAACCCTCTGAATAAATATTTTTTTTTGGGTGAAATGTTTCGTAAGTACGTATTTATGTTAATTTGGAAATAGCAAAAGAAAAAAATATAAGATAAGTGTCTGATTGTGTATTATTGTAATACAAGATAATCCTGAATAAAACCAGATGAACCTATTCAAAAGCTCAAACCAATAATAAAAACAAACTAGGGCTATCTGTGCTAATCGGCTAATCGAAGGTATCCAAATGCTTGGACAAAAAAAATAAAAATAAAAATATTTTGCAAAATGCAAAAGCATTTATGATTCAATGTTTGGCAGTAACTGTCAGTATCACTATCAGAAGGGGTGGCTCCTAGCGGGCCTCGCACTTAGACTACCAATTGCACCCGTTGTGCCCAAAAGGCCTATATAGCTATGTTAACTGATTTGCATGAACAACCCAAAATAGACCTAGCTGAAGGAAAACTTGAACAGGCGTTATTTGCGATCCAAAAAGCATGGGCATGGGTATGCAAAAAATCATAAAAATTTACAACGGCTCCAATAAGTAAATAAAACATGGCTTCTTCCTCAATCATTTTATGTAAAAGTGCCATAAACCATTATAATTTACAAAACCATTGACGGCGGGATTTGACATACAGCATAATCGTAATCCATACACGTAGGGGAAAGCTGTACAAAATGGGACGAACCTGCAATCATGGAGTGCTTGTTCTATGCTGAAAGCAATAGACGCTGTTACCAATGGTCAAATGAGATGGCTAAAAGCTTCCAAATTTTACGGCATTCGACAAGCAACTCTAAGAAGGCATGCTTTAAAAGAAAACTAAGTAATACAAAGCAGCTTGGCATTATGTGCTAGTAACACATAATGCAGAAAAATTCAAAAGTAGACAATCTGCTTTCAACATCTCATGCCAGTAGCCCAACAAAAATTGAAAAAAAAAATTAATCAGTCTCCCTTCGGCTTCAGTCAAGCGAGAAGCTTGCCTGATTTTAGAGCACGCAAAAAGATATTTCACTTCCTCTTCAAATGAGTCCAAGATTCTGGTGATTCTTATCCTCCTTTAAGTTCCAATGCATTCTCTCTGCTGACGAGAATAATCTGGATGATATTCCATTTATCGGAGATAATGACCCGATAAATGTGGTGCCAATCACAATTCAGAACCAGTGGCGCCATTTTAGTGGTTTACCAGCATCTTTTTACTTTTTGGCGCAACCGGCAGTCCTCCTCGACAATACAGACAGACAATAGATGTGCAAACCAGTATATTCAAAGCCACCAGCTTTGCTCTAAATCTCTTATGAAGAAATAAAACGAGCATGCGCATGTATTGGTCGAACAAAGAGAGATTTGGCAATTTTCTTATCCAGAAGTCTATGAAGAGGGAAAGGTTTGAATGTCTACTCAAATGTATACATTTTTCAGTCAACGAAGATTCTGTAGCACAAGAAGATCGACTTTTTAAAAGAAAACATATTTCGGATCGCATTCGGTTTCAGTTTCAATCAGAACTTATTTCCGGATAAATTGTTGTTATAGATGAAGCTATGGTACCCTGGCGAGGAAGATTAGCTTTTCGTCACTATCTCCCCGTAGAACCACACAAATATTGGGTCCAAATGGATAGTCTGCACTCTAGAAAGATTTATCTACGACTCCAACATTTATGCCGGCAGAAATGAAGCAACTGATACTACCAAATGACATACGTATTCTATTTGTATGTATTTACTGCGGAGGCTGATAAATGAAGGGCAAACATTGTATATTGCTAATTTTTATACAAGTGTATCATCACTGTATGTGGAACCCTAAGAACTAATAGGAGGGGAAATCCAAAGGCAGTCTGTAATAAGAATCATAAGAAAGGAGAAATTTATGGCGAAGGAAATGAAAATGGTGTAAGTCATTAAGTGGGTAGAAAAGAGACAAGTCTTGATAACTACTGCAATGGGGCACAAAGAAGACCTAGTTTCAATAGTTAAAACCAATTGCAGATGTTGCTTATAATACACCCAAAAAGGTCTAGATATATCTGAACCGATGCCCTCCTAGTACACATCCCCAAGAAAGATCCTCAAATAGTATAAAAATATATTTTTTGAGCTAATTTTGGGAACGAGTATTGTAGGTACTGGATGGATTGTTGACTGATGTTATAGTGAACTAGATAGTAACCCTATCAACAATGACGATAATATGCAGCGACCAAATAAAAATAAAAAACGATAGTTCCTCTGGCCAGTCACAAATTTCAAAAATTCGATGGTCCTGCAAAGACTAGCAGAAAGTAGAAACTATGTACTATAAAAATTGCAAAACGAGAAAGGTCAGGATTGCCCAGATCAACCAGCATTATGTTTTAATGAGCAACGTAAATAATTTCAAGAATATTTTAGACTTAAGTTAGTGTCATTCCGGTTCTTTTTTTTTATATGATAACATAAATCGTTTTGTGCATTTAAAGAATAATATCACCTTTGTGAATTTTCTGAAATTTTAATTAAATTTTCCCTAACATGACTATCTGTTGATGAGTGCGCCAACGATGTTACACCAGTGCAGAGAAAACACCCCTGCAGCCGTTACCACAATATCAGAGTTATCTCTTGAACCAAGGGGTCATTATCAACTTTTCTTTTTTAAATACAAACTTTAATTTTTTTCATCAGTTTCAGATGATATCGGCATTATTAATATGAATATGTATTTTTATTTTTTTGTTCATTTTTTAAATTTTTAGTTTTAATTTCTTTTTAATTGTTTATTTTGCTTTGGCGTAATTTTAATAGCTTAAGTTATTTTTGGATTTTTTATATTCTATAACAATATTTTATTTTGTTTTTTGTGTTAAGTGGAAAAGTGGAGCCTTTATTTTTAATAAAAAAAATAATAAAATTAAATAAACAGGTTCGTTTATCTTTTACGAGAATATGGTCCTGAACTATTATGTCAACAAGTTGCTCAGTGCAAAGATAAAATATTTTCCACTATTAATCAACAAGAAAAAATAACATATATCAACATCAACAATTCATAATAATACTACGTGATATTATACTTAGATGGCAAAACACACCTATCGAAATTTTTATTATAAATTAAAGAAATATATATATATTAAAAATTTGTAAATATTCAAGAATAATCCTCGCTATGAATACGCGAAAGCGCTTGAAAGATTCAATTAAAATGTATGATAAAAATACACATACTACACGATATCCTGTTTATTGAGCGCTAGGATGGAACTTTACAAGCATAATAAATTAAAGGTGTATAATATTTTGCAATATTGATATCAATAATAATTAATCTTCCCAATTTATAATGGGAATCTTATGGATCTACCTTTGCAAGTAATCCAAAATGTTATAACTAATAACAATAGATAAATTATAATTTGTTAAAATCTAAATATTCGCGCTAGGGCAGGAAATTCAGTAACGTCTGGCGCTGCAGATTACATCGGATCCAATAAAAAATTAAGCCAATAATATTATTATTATGATCATCATAAGGAAGCCACAGCCTAGTAATATCATAAAATGTCCTAGTCTGATGCATAGAATTGCATACATTTTCCATTTCTACTTCATTTACATATTTATCAATGAAACTAACTGAACAACACAATACAAAAAAACAAAATAAAATATTTTGTAGAATATTAACTTAAAATATTCAAAATTACCCCAAAGCAAAATAACTTTAACTAAACCAAAATAAGAATTAAAAAAAAGATTACAAAAAAAATAAAAACATATTCATATTAAAGACGCCAATATCATCTGAAAAACGATAAAAAAAGTTCGCATTTAAAAAGAAAGTTGACGATTACTCCTCAAAGACCACATATCGGATTCCAAACTGGATACCACCATTGGTTAGAGCGGAAAAAATTGCAATGCAAAAGTGCAATTCAATTTGAAATCCGTTTTCAAATAAGCCCAGGGAAAAAATAAAACGATTATTCAAAATTTTGTTTTTTTTTCGGATATAACTCGGTGTACCTATGGGCAGTTTCATTGTATATACGGCTTATTGGATATCAGAATTTCGTCTGAACTGTAGGCCAAACTAAAATCCTTTTCGCGGTTTCCTTAGTCAGACAACGATTTCCAGCCAGCCACTTCTTGATACAAACTAACCCATATTAAGTTCTTTGGTTGCTTTTCGTGAAATGCAAACGACTAAACAGCCGAATAAAAATACTATTGCCAATACAAGGCCCTCTCAAAAGCAACAACAGAGAACAGGATACGTGACTAAAATACTAAAGCATTTTTTTACATATTAATATAGGAGCAATGAAAACGAAATATCTACTTACTATACAAGAAGTAGGTACTTATATTTAATGTTTGAAGTTTAAGCTGTATAATATTTGTAAATAGGTCGGCCGAGCACGTTCACTTGAAAATGAGCTATTTTTAGTTAGTTTTATTACATACCTTTATACTGTGATATTTTGCATTTCACTCTTTACGCATTTATAATTTAGATGTACATACACTTAGTTTAAAGTTTAAAGTAGCTGGGTTGTGACAGTGAAAAATACAAGGAAAAATAGACCTTGTTGTCTACAATCAAACTAGGAACGAAAATATCAGAAAAGTTTCCACTTACAAAGGATCAGGGTCAGGGATGCTGCTTTTCTCCCACGTTATCTAAAACAGCTCTAAAAAATGTGCCGATAGATGATACTACAACCCTCTATACACTGCTTTTTGCAGACGACCAAGTAGTCATATTTCCCATGTTAAAGAAAATTAATTCATGGCAAGAAAATTAATTAATACATATGAATATGCAACGTACTTGTTAAATAAAGAAAACCTATTATTTTATTTTATTTTTTTCAGAGCTTAACAAATTTCTAAGTCCCTATTTATATCTAATAATTATTAAAACTTTTAATATTAAACACAAAGTTGTTATAATAATTGATGATTGGTCCGCCCCGCTGCTGTAACGTTCCATATAGTTTTGACCACATTTTCCTTGTAAAGCGATACATTTTTTCGCATGTTGTTCGTTCTCTCAATCTTGTAAAATTTAAGATAGCTTCTCGTTTGATCTAATCTTATATAGATTGTTACGTTTTGAGCAAAAAAGTCTGGACATTTCTTCCGCTTTTTGGTGTTCTGTGGCGTAAAAATTAATGTTTTGATCAAATTCGTCTAGCATTACTGCTCAATATTGCGACATTTTTCATAAAATTTGAAAATACGCTGAAGTTTAAAATTATTGAATTTCTATTTAACTCGTACACTTCGTGCTCTTGCACCATTTTTCAACTTAACATGCATTCGGGCAAATTTTCCAAAAATTAACCATCATTTTCATTGCACTTATTATATTAGGTACTGTTGAATATTTCCTTAATAAGAGAAATGCAATTAGCTCTATACGAATAGGAATATACCTAAATTGGCTAGTGTTTACTTTAGAACTCCTATTTGCCCTACTTTTATATTTTGTGTAAAAAATGTATTTTAATAAGCAAGTAATCGTGCATATTGCCAAGAAACTGAACTGATATCCCAAACTTCAATGTCTCAGTTTTCGCAGTTCTTGGCGATACGATTTTTTATTTTATCAAATAAAATAGCTAGTCAACAAATTTTTCCAGGAAAACTGTTTGCACATTTCCACTAAAAATCTCACATCTATATGTACCAAACAAGATACTTTTATTTGATATTGTTATCACAGAGAAGCTAAAACAAAGGCGGAAAACTAAATTTAACTGTCAATTTTTGGACAGCTACCTAAGCCTTACTTTATTTACTTAAGCCCTTATGAAAAGATTAATAATTAATAATATTCGGATGATTTAAAAACACAACTCATAATAACAGACTACCATGTCAGGTTTTGTATAGATCATAATTTGATAACAAGAGTATGAAATAGTATATATTTGTTTAAATTCGACACACACACATACACAAAAGGAAAATCTTATGCCACTCAACGAGCGGTGCGTGTGCGGAGAAGATGGTGGACGTTGGACTTGAAGCACCGTAGGTGGTAGCTTTCGGGAAAGACGTCACTCAAAAGTCCATTCCAGAGCGAGGCTGTCCTCCAGAAAAAGGAGTCTCGCAACAGGGACGTCCTAGGTGTTCGTAACTGAATGGTATGTTGACGAGCAGCTTGTATCTGACGAGTGTTTCTGTTTGGCACAACTCTGGGTGGAATCATAAGTGTCAGCTCGTTCAAACATCTTCCGTAGTAGTGTCGATAGTAAAGAGATATGTCCGCCACTTTTCTTCGATGTTCAAGGCTATTAAGGTCTTTAGTCAACTCTGGGTCATCCACAACAAGACGGACCGCTCTCCTCTCTATGGAGTCCAATATCTTGAGCAAGTGTTTGGGTACCGAGCTCCACACATGCGAACAGTATTCTAGAGATGGTCTTATCTGAGCCTTATAGAGCAGTAAGAGCTGATGAGATGTGATGTATACAACTTTTTTGCTCTATAGAGTTCTCCTAGCTTTTGTGTTGACGATTTTGGTGACGTGATCACGCCAAGACATTTCGACGATGGCATTCATATCCTCATCGATGGCTCGCGTTGGGAGCGAGCAGCGGTCATTGGAGTCCGCAACATGAATGAGGATATAAGAGTGCTGTCGTCTGCAAAGCTGTAAATAGAATTGTTTGTACTGTCTAAGAGAACGAATATGATATATGAATATATTTTCATTACATCGCATTAGGATATGGTTTTAAAGAAATTTTTGTTAAAGATCTAGTAAAGGTAACATACATTTATTTAAAACGAAATTCTTTATTAACCATAAAGTTTTCTGAAAGACCTGCTTTTACTGATTTTTAAAATAAAACTTATAATGTGTCTACACAAAATTAAAATGCTACCTCTAATACTCATACATCCTCTTCTATTAAGATTGGTGAAAGACTATGAGCGGAACATAACATTTTTAAGAGTGTCATTTTATTTTGCTTTATCATATCATCGATTGATGAGAACGCCTAGTAGTAGCCTAAACAATTTATTTTTGGGTGCAGTTTATCATAAACATTACAATTTCGGCGAAAAAAATTTCGTATCACTCGTATCAGAATTTATACTAGAATGATAGAATCATTTCGAAGCTAAAGATGGGGTAAATAATATCTTTTATGATAAAGTCGGAGTAGAAACCCCCCAAAATTAATTTTGCACTCTACTTTTTTAGGATACAATAAATTAGGCATAAGATATTAAATAACAAAACTGGTTCCCATATCAATGATCCCTATGCTAATTTTTTATCATCGTTTGTAAGCCGAAAATGGATGCTCAAGTGACAACGGAGTTACGTAGGCTTTATGCTATGTCATAACAGCGGTTTTCTTTGAAAATTTCGGAAAAGTTTGTGGAAATAATAGACAATCTAGAATATTTTTGAAAATCTCAAATTAAATGAGACAGTATTTTATAATCTACCCAAACTAATCACAAATTTATATGTTATTTTTCAAAACACGCCATTAACAATGACATGGATATAAAGAAAGACATGACCAGCCATTTATTTTGTTTAGTTCATTATTTTGCGATAAGCTATATGCTATAATTTTTAATTCGAAATGAATTATATAAAATAAAATAAGTCATTGCATAATGACGAAACAAACGATAGAATGAGACATTATAATTTTAATTCGGTCATCGTATTAAACTTCTTACATTGATTTGACAACATATTACATAATTTTGATAAACATAAACTTAGTAAAAGGAAACGATAGAATGGATGATTCTAAAAAATTTTAGTACAAGGTGACCCAGATAACTCTTTAAATGAAAATATCTCTATTTTTTTGACATTAGAATAAATATTCCCAACAAAAGTTGTTTGATTTCATCTGCTTTTACACATACTTTTGTTTTAATGCATACATGGTGTTTCAGAAAAGAAAAGCACGTGGCAATTTTGTTTTTTAAATGTGTACCTCATTTTTAATGATTTTCGAAAATTGAAGGTTTTAAAACTACGAAAATACCCCGATACACATATCTCGATGATCGTGAGTCATATATGGTTCCGCCCGTGTTTTATGAATTCATACTGCGCTGCAACACTCCAATGTGTTAAAATACAGGAGGAATTAAATGAACCATTTTTGTCAAGATAGTTTAAAAAGCCTACCGTGCGCCAGCACAGAAATCACGTAGGGATTTATGAACAACCACGCAGAAATCCAACACCTAATTACTACGCATGTTGTAATCTGGGATTATTTTGAGTATAAATCATTGCCTAACACGTGCAAGCTGCTGTATATCCACTATAATACGGCTTTTGTTAAATATATCCTGGGTTTTAGTTAGATAAAGCAAAATATTTCGTAAAAAGTGCATCCAAAGTACGGGCACGTATTACAATAAGTAATATTTCACTTTTCGCATGGCCCTCCGCTCTCGCTTCGCTCGCTACGGGGGCTCAAGAAAAGGAAACTAACCAGGTGCTAACCCAAACTAATCCAAGACATACCCAAAATCAAGAAAAAAACTGTTTAGAAACTTAACCTTAAAAAAATGAAAAAAAAGCAACGGGGTTTGAACCCAGGCCGCCGAAAGCCGCCGATTTGAACCCTAACCATCTAGAGCTCTCGACCACGAGGGCTCTTGCTGCAAATTGATTGCATCGCGAAGACATCGAATGCAATCGCTCGAGTCAACGCCACGTGGTAGGTTTTCAAGTGCTTTTACGCCTTCAAATGGTTATAAATTCCTCCTCCATAATTCGCGTATAGTTTAAAACCCCACAAGATGGCTATGAAATTCAGTTTTGCTACTACGCTTCAGCGCAATGACCGTGCGGTCACATAGTAGGAAGTCATAAAACCATTGATTTGTATAGGAGTGGATAAGCAATAGCCGCCTGTCGCACTACTCAAAAGTGGCAACCTATGGGCGAAAAAACAGGTTTCTGCGCATGACAAAATCGACGCAAAATGGAAAAACGTAAACAAAGGTGATACCGTTTTGTCATGCGCACTAAAACACTTGCCGTCTCAGCAGGCGTCGGTCAGGATCGAACTTGGCTTTTGTCTTTGACGTGTTTTCGTTTTGACGGCGCGGCGTTTTGAGTTAATAATTCGAGTTCGATTCGAGGCAAAATACCCGGCATCTCCTATTTCAAGTAAGTCTAATTATTATAAGTATTACTTATTTATACCTTATTGTTTGTTTCACTATGCTAACTGGGGCCCATTTCCCAATCGGCAAGACTCCTCTACCGAATATTTGGTGAAATAATCACTTCCGAAGTCCGGGCCTGCCTATTTACCTTCACGGTGCAACAGCTAGCTCCTACTAATTTTCTAATGCGCAAGTCCAAATTGAAGTTTCTTTGTTTACATTTCGCGGTCGTAAATTTGCCATGTTTGGTCTATTTATTGCTTATCCACTCCTATACAAATCAATGCATAAAACGCGTTCCGCCCCAGCCTCCTCGATGTTTCAGGACATCGTCACACGTATCATGCTAGACCGAGGACGACACGAGGCTAGCCCGTAAGAACAGGGTGCCGTCCGAGTTTAGTATTCATGCTACACATACCCACCGAACTCGGACGGCACCCTGCTCTTACGGGCTCGTCTCGTGTCGTCCTCGGTCTAGCATGAATAGACCTTTAAGTGTCAAACGGCGCACAAGCTCCTTCCTTTCTCTTCTTTATTCATTGACAAAAACCTGATGATTCAACTGATTTGTAAAAATTAACAGATTAATGGATAAAAAAATTGTATTTTTTTAAATAGCTATGATGTCGAAATAAGGCCAAACCTAAAATGATTAAGTTTGTTAAACATTTAGTTATTAAATATATCGCCCTGTATAAAACAGAAAACATCGGCAGATAAATATTAAATAAAACCTTAAACTGTATAGACTACATATCATATACTTAATTACTTAAAACTAATATTAACCGAGAAAGTAATTTTAAATGCTAACAATCAGGACAGCTCATAATTCGCAATATGTATTGTCCAAACTAGTTGACAATTTCTAATTTTGTTTAAATGACTAAAAGCAAAATTGGCAACCGTTACAAAGGAGTTTTTCAATTAGTGTTTTTCCTACATCCGCCGCGAAACAGTTGGAACCAATTTGAAATTAATATAAAAATAGAAATAATTTTGCATGAAAACAGAATAGCCTTTTATAGAAGTAGGAAAAATATATTTTAAAATATGAGCAAATAATAATAATTGTACTCTTACATTTATATTTATAATATTTTACCCGTAATGAATTTTGGTTCAATTAAAAGTCGTTTATTATTATCTAGGCACTTATCTCAACGAAGGTAAACATCAAAATAAAGCGAGTAGAACACAGAGCTTCTTAAACCACTCGAAGTGATTGATGCCAAGGCTTTAGACTCTAACGATTATCCGGGAACCAAGTGAATGTGGATATTATAACGACATTCTTCTGCAATCCCAGTTCTAGATTATTTGGTATAAGATTTACAGATATAAACTGCTGTTCACCTGAAAAGCATACGAAACACTACTAGTCTAGCTTTTAGCGTAGCGATCTCCAAAAATAAAAAAGATTTTTTAATGCGGTTTTCAAAATTTTATGGCACATTTCTTGGCCTATCAACTAGCTTACCGGTTGTTTCTAATATTGTGCATATTATTTTCTATGTACAAGGTAGTAAACAAATACCTACAAATTTTATAAAATTTAATTTGTCTCGAAATTTTTTTTTCTTTTTTGTTTGTTACATTTAAATAATTCTGTCAATAGGTAAAAAACAAAATTTTTGATATTTTAAATTTTTTCCTAAATATGACTTTTTCAAGATGAAACGTGCCCTTTTTATTCATTAGGCTGGAGCTTTAAATAGGCTTTACTTAAATAACTGACTAGTAGTGCCTTCGCTGGATGCTTAAAAAATTAGTTTTACTTTACTAACATCTTGCAACTTTTTAACCACCCTGTATATTGTAGATTTGAATTTTTACCTAAAAGTGTAGAATTATGTCTGCGAAAGTGATATTAGTCAACAAAAATTTAAACAATGCTTACTTAGGAGTTCTAGCCTAATGAGTAAAAAAGTCACCAGTGACCGCTGCTCGTTCCAGTCGTTCCCAACGCGAGCGAGAAAATCAGATTGCTGCCATCAATGAGGAAATGAACGCCATCATGGAATGAGGTCAGGAAAACAATGTCCTGTTTAACGCAGGAAATACTAAAGCAGCTGTCTTTTTTTATGGTAGTGGCACACACACTAAAGGGAGATCCTATGGCGCTCGACGAGCGGTGTGTGCGTGTGCGAAAATGTTGATTGACACGGTTATTGAATAGTTGTAGGTCGTAAGTAGGGGGAAACAGATGTCCTGGGAGTGAGTTCCACAGTGATGCAGTGCACCAGACAAAGGAGTTCTTGTAAAGCGATGTTTTAGGTGTTTCCAGTTGTACGACGAACTGGTGCGCTCTTGCCGTCTGTCGTGACTGCCTGACAGGCGTTGCCAGGGGCGGGATGAGGCAGGCCAAATCCTGGGAACATCTGCCGTGAAAGTATCTGTAAAACAGGGTCATCTCGGCCACATGTCTGCGGTGTTCGAGACTATCCAGATTTGCCGGGTCAACTCCGGGTCGCCGACAAGACGTACAGGGTGGCTCGAATTCGTGTCTATGTATGGGGAACTCGAAAACCGTAAGAGATACAGTGTCGGTCAAATTAAGGCAAAATTGCGCATTTAAGTGCCTAACAATATGCCGTTTAGAAAGTTTTAAAATTCCGAGTATTTACGGAGATATCCGGAAAAAACCGAAATTTTGAAAAATCATTTTATTTTTTTCCTGGGCTTATTTAAAAACGGATTTCAAATCTAATTGCACTTTTGCATTGCCACTTCTTCCGCTCTATCCAATGATGATATCCAGTTTGAAATCCGACGTTTCGTCTTCAAGGGATCACCATCAACTTTCTTTTTTTAAATACGAACTTTAATTTTTTTTATCGTTTTCAGATGGTATTAGCGATATTAATATGAGTATGTGTTTTAATTTTTTTTTTATTTTTTTTTTTTTTATTTTTATTATTTTTTTATTATTTTTATTTTATATATTTTGCTTTCGCGTGATTTTAAATAATTTAAGCTAGGTACTTTTGAAATTTTCATTTTCCATAAAAGTATTTTATTTGTTTTTTGCATTAGGTGGAAAATTGGAGCCCGTATTAAAAATTAAAAATAGTAAAATTATTTTTTGCGAGAATATTGCCATGAACTATTACTCAAACAAGTTGCTTAGTGCATTTTATTTATAAGCAAAATTCCAATAGGTGTTTTTTTATCAAAGTTCCTATAGTATCACGTAGTATGATTATAAATTTTTGATGTTCTCTATTAAATAAATTTTTTAATTCGATAAAAGTTGGGAATATTTTATCTTTGCAGTAAGCAACTTGTTTGAGTAATAGTTCATGGCCATATTCTCGTAAGAAATAATTTTACTATTTTTTGCTTTTAATACGCTCCAATTTTCCACTTAATACAAAAAACAAAATAAAATATTTTTAAGGAATATAAAAACTTTAAAAGTACGTACCTTAAATTATTTAAAATTACGCCAAAGCAAAATATATAATTAAAAACATAATAATAAAAATTAAAAAAAAATTAAAAAAAAAATAAATAAATAAAAGCTCATAGTTATATTAATAACGCCAATACCATCTGAAAAACGATAAAAAAAATTTAAGTTCGTATTTAAAAAAAGAAAGTTGATGATGATCCCCTGAAGACGAAACGTCGAATTTCAAACTGGATACCATCATTAGATAGAGCGGAAAAAGTGGCAATGCAAAAGTGCAATTCAATTTGAAATCAGTTTTTAAATAAGCCCAGGAAGAAAATAAAACGAATTTTCAAAATTTCGGTTTTTTTCGGATATCTCCGTAAATACTCGGAATTTTAAAACTTTCTAAACGGCATATTGTTAGGCACCTAAATGCGCAATTTTGCCTTAATTTGACCGACACTGTATCTCGTACGGTTTTCGAGTTCCCCATACATAGACACGAATTCGAGCCACCCTGTACAGCTCTCTTCTGAATGGAATCCAGCAGCTTTAGGGTGTGCTTTGGTGCGGCACCCCAGATGTGTGAGCAATATTCTAAGCACGGTCTTATTTGCGCTTTGTAGAGCAACAGCAACTGGTGCGGTGTATACAGTTTTTTGTTGCGAACCAAGCTTCTGGGAGGCTAATTTTGCGATGTTAGCAACGTGGTCATGCCAGGACATATTGCTGTTGACCGAGACAGCAGTCCGGTTGACGAGGATGAAGGAATGGTCGATCCTGCCATAATGATGTCAGGGCCAGCCATATTGGCCCTCTTGATAAACGTGGCTGCTTGGGTCTTTCCTGCGTTGAACTGGACCAAATTTCTGTCGCCTCAAGTTTGAACTTTCTCCAGGTCTTGATTAACCTCCAGGTCTTGATTAATCTCCAGGTCTTGATTGAAAAACAAACACCGCAGGACCTGACTTATCCATGACAGGACACTGACTCTGAGCTTATCCATAAGCTTGCTGGGCATCAACGTAGAAAACAACATGTCTTGGCGTAATCACGACACCAAAATCGTCAACGCAGTAGCACAAAAGCTAGGAGCACTCTATAGAGCAAAAAGTTGTGTACACCTCATCAACTCTTACTGCTTTATGATGCCCAGATAAGACCATCTCTGGAATACTGTTACCATGTGTGGAGATCGGCACCCAAACACTTGCTCCAGATCTTGGGCTCCATACAGAGGAGAGCAGTCCGTCTTGTTAATGACCCAGAGTTAACTAAAGACCTTGATAGCCTTGAACACCGAAGAAATGTTACTATTGATACTACCACGGAAGGTGTTCGAACGAGCTGGCACTTATGATTCCGCCCAGAGTTGTGCCAAACAGAAACACTCATTAGACACAAACTGCTCATCAACATACGATTCAGTTGCGACCACCTAGGAAGTCGCTGTTACGGGACTCCTTTATCTGGAGGACTGCCTCGTTCTGGAATGGATTTCCGAGTAACGTCTTTCCCGAAAAGAACAACCTACAGCGCTTCAAGTTCAACGTCCACCATCGTCTTCTCCGCACATGCGTGGTATAGAATTTTCCTTTCGTGAGTGTGAGGAACATAAAAAAAAGTGAACAGTAGTTTAGTTGCCATATTCTTTGGACCTCCATCGCTACGACATCGTGGCGTTCTTACATTCCTATGATCTTCCATCTAAATTTGCGGGGCGAATGATTATGGTCGCCCAATTTTACTAGTTTATGAATACTTCATATTATAGGCCTTACCAAACAAAAATACAGATTATTTTAAGTGTGAATGTCTTAGGATAAAAGATGTATTCTGTTTAGTGCCAGTTTATCTATGGAGGTTTTCTAGTTTGATGTTTATTCAATTTATAATTCCATGTGAATTTATTGCAATAGTCGAGTTTTATTATGAGAATTTTGTTGTAGAATGTAGACTATTTTTCTTGCTTTGAGTTGGTTTTTAATAACTTGTACGGTAGGTTTCGTAAATAAATAAATACCTTATTGAGTTGCCTATCTAATTTATGATTTCCAGCAAAGACCATTATATCATCCATGTAGATGAGGCAAAAGGAAAGGCAAAAGCAAAGCGAGCTAGACAAACAATCTCGGAATGTTCGCAGATGATTATCTAGCTGATTTAATATAAATTAGGTCAGTTTTGAAAGGTCGATTTATAGCGGCAGGATTGGCAAGTAATTTGACAGTAATATCACATGTACTTAATATACCAATAATCCATGAAAGTGCATGGAACACTGTCGAATGTCTCCCGACCATTTACCATGACTTACATACGCAATGGAAGATAATCAACTGTCCTTTACATCTTTGACGTATACTATTATTCCTAAAAAAATAAAACATTTACCTGACCCCAGAGGGTAATAGCCAACTCAATTAATTAAACCAAATGTTTTATAGGAACTTAATCATACCCCATCATAACCAATGTTAACATTACCATGGTAGAAGTTAAATTTCATCATAGTGATATTCGTAAAATCCACAAAGAGCTAGATGAAGAACTGCGCCAACGAACTACAAACAAAATTTTTCGCTGTCTTATAGAAAAGGGATTTACCCATCTTCTTGGAAAGTTGCTTGGGTGCAACCTGTTCTAAAAAAGGCAGGAAAAAATCGATCGCCCAATTACCTTGCTTCCAATAATCTCCAAAGTCAGCACCTACGCAAGTACCTCGAGACCAACAGAATAATTAGCGATAACCAATACGGCTTTCGCAAAGAGATATAGACATGAAACATATTGGCCTATGGCACGCATGTATGGAATAGGGCAACTGAGAACTAAGGAGAATCTCAAGCGATTGCGTTGAATATATCGAATGCATTCGACAGTTTGGCATGATGGATTACTCAACAAACCACCATCCTTCGGACTGCCAGGGTCTCTCTGCAGCTGGCCTGTCAGTTTGCTTAAAAACCGATCTCTGCACGTTGCAGTTGATTGACACATCTCAGACATATTCACCAGTAATGCAGGCATGCCTCAAGGCGCAATACTTTCACCAACTCTGTTCCTCATCTACGTTAATGACCTGTTGACCGAAACCAATAATCCTGTTTACAGTTTTGCGGTTGACAGTACCTCTGTCTCCGAATTTAGATCAGAAAAACCTTTACCAGCGACTGAGACTTATCACCGCGGACAGGAGCAGATTACAATAATTAATCAGGATCTGGAGAAAGTACGAACTTGGGGCGACAGAAATTAAGAAAATTAAACTAAAAAATTATATTTTATTCCTAGATTATTATAATATAGTATACATTTTTTTCAAATTACCGTATGTTTTATATTAAATCCTATATCTTTTCAGATGAGTTACGAGGCAGAACAAGAACCACTTCCTCCAGTCTCAGAAGAAGAGCAAAATGAGGAAGAACCGGATGAAGAAGTGGAACAGGCCTCTGAGAAAGAAGGTCTGAAAGTGAATCAGGCCAAGACTGTGATGACGAAGATATTAGTGTTCCTCCCCATAAGAAATCAAAAGTGCCAAGTCTTCAAGGTAAAAATGGACCCAGTCAATGGAAAAAATATCATCCTAATAACGCCGCCAGCTCAGACAAAAAAAAGGAAACTATTATTCCTCGATTACCTGGCAAAAATTCTAAAACAGTCCTTGAACATTGGAAACTACTGTTAAAAGTCCCGAAATTCAACCAGGAACTAGAAAACGGTGCTCTTTGCCAAACAAACTGAGAACCAAAGTATTGTTAGGTTTTTCCCGTGGGTTCTTAACAGAATTACAACTTTGCTATTTTCAACTAATACTCTCTTTATTCACTACCACTGTATACAATTTAACTCACTAAACTAGTCTTATAACTTTACCACTAATATCTATTCAACACTCAATGATTAACTGAACTGAACTAACTGACTATCCGACTGACTATATATTCGCCTTAGGTCTGCTTATATATAATCTTAAATCTATCACGAATATTCGGGAAGTATTCCGACGCCACTCTATATGATCTCGACGAGGCCATCGAGACAATTCCAGCGATCCTGAAACTTCGCGACCGGCCGGGCGATGAGTCATACAGACAGGGAAGCGAGCGGCACGGCGGCGGCTAGTTTTATAGGGTAGCACAAAAACGTTCGGATGGTTGTATAGGCTAGCCGTAACAGTATTATTGCCAAAAATGTCAAAAATCTATTTGCCTAAACCATTTCAAGCTTGAGATCAAAAATAGGTATTCAAATATTTCAAAAAACAATACACACTAAGTTCTGCTAGTATTTTAGCTTATTGATATCAAAAAAATAAGTCTTGTATTGGTATTGCTTTTTCTGTATTAACATTTTGAAAATTAGCATTTTTGGAACGTTCTCTTTCGCTAAGAGATTTATATATACAAGATTTTTTCGTATTATTAATATATAAATATATCAAATTAACAAAAAAATAACTATAAGAAATTTCATGGCCACGGGTCTGTTTTGGTGCTACAATTTTAGGCACCCAGCATCCAGGGTTAGTTACTCCATGTTAATACACCTAACTATGTTTGTAAGTACTCGTTTATCTTTAGGCTGTTATTTGATCGAAACTCTATTTAAATTAATTTTTGTTTACACTTTCTTTTCTTATTATTAGAACAATGACGATTTAATTATAATCAGCCACTTTCGTTTTTTAAGTTTCGTTTGATATTATAACAATAGCGGTTATATGTGCCTAGGTAGGTATGCATTATATAAATAAACATCCAATCAAGTATTTACCTTCATAGATTCGTGATGTTTCATTATACAAGTAGTTGAAGTACTTAAATAATGTATAGTAAAAACTATGGGATTTTAGTCATCTAAATTTAATTTCAGCAGTTAAGCACACGTCATGCTTCTTAAAACTGCAAACAGTTTGAACACCATATATAATTACACGATTATAATAATTGTCAAGCTTCATTCATTATTTGAGCATTAATATTCAAAACACGATTTCATTTTATAGTCTTTATGCTTATTCTTTCAATTTCCCTTTTTTAATACTTACAAATTATATATAATCGTATGATTCGCGATAAGTGTTTATGATTGGTCGCTTCAATCTCAGTTGTCGTACTAGAAAGACCGTCATTGGTAGGTAGGTCGCCTGAGGTGATAATAGCATCACGCCAGTGAAAGTCAAGACCCAGACATCGTGTACGTCTAAAGAAGTATTAATATGATAAATGTGTATCGGTTTGATGTAAATAAACATTAAACAGATTAATGAACAATAAATAAAATATCTGAAAAAAGAGGGGCATGAGAACAAGGTATCAAGTGGGTCAGAAAAGAGCGTATTTTAGAGCACTATAAATTAGATTAAGTTACTTCTTGTTCGCAACATATTCTTCTATATTAAATCATATACAGAAAGTGCCACAATGCGCTTTTCAAATAGAACAAGATAAAAAAATAATGTATCTGAAATTAACAGAACATCAATATTCAGAAAATAATATTTTACCAAAATATGTTAATATGTCCTCTATACAGAAATAGATCCAAAAATAGGAAAATAGAAGCTAGATTCTGGGTTTTGCGATATTTGAATAATACCTGCTCAAGAGTAGTAGACATTTCCATTAACCCTTAAACCGAAACACCGGTCTCTGAGACCTGTGGGGTCACATTTGGCTAACTTATAACAACCCAGTTTGATCTGTGTCTCTCCCCTCCCGAATATGCTTCTATCAACTCCTTACCTATGCAAAGCGGGCAATAGCGTTTAGTATATATCTTGTTACTGTAAGGTGCACGTCGGTTTTCTAAAGTGTTCCGGTACGAGAGACCGGGTGTTTCGCGTTACGCTGTAATAATACAGGTATGTATGACCGTATGTTTCGCATTATGTACAAATTATACCTAAGCTATTATTGTATTGCAATTTTTTTTTCAGTTGGAGAGAGATTATAAAATATTTTACTTAGTAGTTGTCTGGACAAATCAAAAAGTGTTCTTATTATTTTCAGATCCCGTTATCATGGATATTCCTTCTACGAGCAGCGGACAAGTTTCAAAATGTTCGAGAAAACAAACAGTACAGTTTGGTGATGAAAATTTTGAGCGAAGGGTTACGGAGTGGTATTTGGAAAGCGACGATGAACTTGAAGAGAACGAGGAAATTGACGACTCAGATATAGATCCGGACTATGTGCTAAGCGATGATGAGCAGCAGGCGACGCAAGAGGAAGTGGAAATAAGTGAAGGAAGTGAAAGTGATACAGAAGTTGAATGCAGAGCAGCGAACTACCGATGACGACAACCACAAACAACATGGCAGAGAAACTAACGAAGAAACACAGTTTTTTATTGGAAGAAAAAATAAAAAAGAATATAAATGGCTGAAAAACGCCCCGTCTGGCGTAAGAAAAACTCCAAAACACAACATCCGACAATTGCCCGGGCTTACTCGAAAAGCTAGGCAATTGGCCAAACCTGGCCAACTCGAAATTTGGAAATGTTTATTTGACCAGCAGATAATTGATAAAATTGTCCTCTTCACAAATGCAAAATTAGTTTCAACTAGAGATAAACTAAAACCTGAGAGTAATAAGTCAAATTATAGAAATACCGATGATCTTTAACCTATGTAGGCACTTTGAAGCTGAATAAATCCATTATACCACCAGAGTTCAGGGCAAATAAATCCAGACCGGTAGGATCAGCACTTTATGGATTCGCTACTGAAATGCCAATAACACTGCTGTCTATTGTTCCAAAAATGAAAAAATCAGTTGTGCTTATATCCTCCATGCATGACAGTGTCCAAACAGACTCTGATAAAAATAAACCTGAGATTGTCTGTTATTATAATAAAACAAAAAGTGGTGTAGATCTTCTAGATATGAAAAATGCTTTATATTCATCCAACAGAAGAACCAGAAGGTGGCCTTTAGTTATATTTTACACTCTCGTAAACGTAAGTTGTGTCAACGGTTTCATATTATATTTATGTTACCGTCAAAACCCTACAATGAAAAGAAGCACTTTTATTGAAAGTTTGGCCATGTTACTCATAGAACCGCATCTAAGAAGACGCCTAGCTATTTCAAATCTCCCTAGAGATATCAAGTCACTTATACGTGAAGTCATTCCCGAAGGACTAGAAAATTCAACCGAAGAAGTTCCGTCAGACAAACTTCAGAAGCGCAAAACCTGTTCGATATGTCCACCTCGAAAAGAGAGAAAAACATCATACAAATGCATAAAATGTGGCAATCCCATTTGTTTGGAGTGCAGCAGAAAAGTATGTACTAATTGTGTAACTTTATCTTTTTAAATATTTTGTTTACTAGTTCTAAGATTAGTAGCTATTTTTGTACCCATTTGTTTATTAAATACAAGGTATATTAATAAAAGCAGTTTTTTTATTGTTAAAAAAAACAAAATAAAATAAAAAACTAAAATATAATGTAGATATTTACAGCGCGCGTCGAGCCGGGTCTCTGTGACCGGATGTTTCTCATTATGTACTATCGACCAATGTTTCGGTTTAAGGGTTAAACTAAAAAAAAAATAATGTGTAATGTGTAACCCACACCTGTGCTGTTAAAAGGAAAACTTTCTTGCTCCTGCATCAGTAGGTGGTCTGTTTACTCTTTTCAACAACGGTAAATCTCCATTAATTTTGCAGAACTCAAATTTAGTGACTGGAGAAGGAGGGGATATTGGATTTACAGAATAATTCTATGGTGTCAGCTATATACCTAAAATATTTGAATCCATTTTTAATTTTACAGATCAAATATGCAATGCTGGCAGGCGATATAACTTACTTAAACATGGATTCTATGCACGTCCACTACCACCAACCTGGTTGTATAGCGAGATGTTATTACATCATCTGCTAAGAGGGAAAGCAGGTGGGCACGATTTACACGAACCTATGCAAAGCATTTAATAGTATGTGTGTCATACTTTATTAATGAAGAAGTTTGGCAAACTTGGGATATCAAACGCTAATTATATCAAGCGCATCATAGGGTTCGTTGACATATTGACGATGTGGTTCAGTATCAGTTGAATGCAGATGACTTGAAGCTTTTTTACTCAAGAAAATACTTCGGAAACATCTGAACGATAATCTTGTTTTTAAGAACTTTACAGCAAACTAGTGTTGGGTGTTGGGCGTATAATCGTATTTTCCCAACTTACAGGAAATAACATCAAAGTTGAAATTTCCCCCAAGCTCGACTTACAACGTAGATGAAGGATAAAGTAGGCATCACTACTGACTACAGTGACTAACAAAAAATCGAAAGTGAAAACTCCAAGAGGTGTGTATCTAAAGCTTCGTCCGAGGAAAGAGGGCAAATATCGACAGCAATTTATTACATGTCTGTCAGTGGGAATTATGTGCCACCCGCCCTAATTGGAAAAGACCCAAAGCAGAACTTAATGGATAATTGTGTACCTGACTCTGTTATGTTTGTTTCCGATTTTGGCTACGTTAATACTGAACTCTTTGTATCTTGGTTGCGCCACTTCCAAAAAAATTGTTAGTTTAGTTTATTAATACTTGACAACCACTTATCGCACATTTCTCTTCAAGTCGTTACTTAAGCTAAAAATAATCAGATTCACCTTCTGAGTCTACCACCTCATTCAAGCCATAAAATGCAACCACTTAATCGAAGCTTTTTTAAGGTTTTCAAAGATTTTTACGCTGATTCTAAGCGAATAATTGTTAAATGCACATCTGAGTAGGGTTATTACCCAATAGTAACTGGCAGGACTTTTCCAAAGCCTATGGCAAATGTGCTTCTATTGGCAAAGCTGTGAAGGGTTTTGAAATTTGAGAAATGTATCCATTCGATAGACCTAAATTTGGGGAGGAGGATTTCTACTATTCAATGTTACCGACCAACCATCATAGAAACAGATGCAGCCTGAACCTATTTTATGACTAAAAATCCCCTACCAGCAACCAGGGTTCGATCGATTTAAATCAGTGATTTTATAAAGCGATTTTTTTTTATTTCAATCGATGATTTAAATCAAACAATAATATTGCTATTTATTGCAAAATAGGAAATATAAATAGAATAATATTTGTGATACAACTAAACAAAAATCATTTTGCTACAAAGAGATGCTAAAAAAATCAACATTTATTTTCATTGTATTATTTGTAGATGAACACTAGTTTATTTCGCAAATTTGAGTGGACAAGTTTCCATGTAGAAAAAACTCTTTCTATTGGAGCTCAAGAAGCAATAGCACGTAAAAATTGCTTCAATATAGGAAGAAGCTGCTCAACTTCGGGTATATTCGTTTTGCGAAAGACACCATTGCATGAAAACATAAGTGCTGAGAAAGGTTCCATTTTTGCTTCAACTTTTATAAATAGTGGTACGAATCCATTATTTTCAAACATTTCTTTCACAATGCTTAATGCTCTATATTTCACTACAGCATCAATTTAAATTTGGTTTTAGGGTGCAACTGCTTGTTTATATCGTTTTTAAAATATGTAGTTTTGAGTCAATGATAGTAATTCTTCATTGACTTTTTCTCTAATTCCTTCCATGGCTCTACTGCGTCAGATAAAAACGCATTTTTTTCTCTGTAATTTATCGAGTGCTATGGGTTTTATGATGTTTGGGTATCCTTCATCAGATCATTGGAGACCAATGTTTGACACCTTTTGATACACTATAGAGTCAATGTCTTTTTTATTCTAATCAAATATTTTCACCAGTTTTTCGCATTGACTTACATATACTTCTAAACAATCTGCCATACTGCTCCACCTCACACCACTCGGAAGAACCAATGCTTTTCGGTCAGCTTGCTTGTATTTTGCCCTAGCTAGGTGATTATTTCTGAAATCAAATGTTCTTTGATACCTTTTACTTCCAAAACCTTGCAGAGTAAGTTTAGAAGGTGAGCTGAGTAGCTGAGTATCCATAAGTTCGGACTAAACCACTCTCATTTAATTTACTTTTGATCGTTTTTCTCATTAGTGCCATGTTTGATGCATTATCTGTTACAAACGATTTTACATCACAGGTATATATAGATTTACAAGATGAAATTAAATTGCAAGTAATCTCAGCTATTTTGCAGTTTTTTTTACAATATCGCAACGACATGCATAATGTATGTGGGTATACAATTTACTTGCAAATTGGCAAGCAAAGAGATTACTTTGAAAAATAAAAATCAAAAAAATTAAAATAAAAATAAAAATCATGATTTGTTCGAACCCTAGCAAGATCTGCCAAATATTACTATTTCCATTTTCATTCCTCCCAACCAACCGTCGACTTCGGGTTTATGTTCTGCAGCAGACCTCATCAATGAATCCTTCATTTACTGATGAAGATAATGAACCACTGATTAATGTGATTCAAAAAGAACCTTTAAACAGCAAAACCACATTCTACTAATTGATATTGTACTTGACCCAAAAAAAGAACAAGAGCAAGTGGCCATAAATCAAAAATTTTAACTTCTACCCCAAACCAACAAGAATGAATGAAGAAATTAGAAGCAGAATAAAATCAAAAGAAATGTTTTTTTCTAATGAGACAAACAAAAAAGTAAACTTCAAAAACCTCGACCGGATGAACAAACTGCCCAATATAATATATTACATAGGATACTCCTTTTGTTGAACAACCAGACGACAACTAGTTATTACAGATAAAGACCATATCTTTTTCGTTTCATTAATTCTTTGTCCGTAAATAAAAATTTTGAATTGCTATAATATTCTTCTTTTATTATTATTTATTTGTTGGTGAACGAAAAACAAAAGTAAACTTGTTATACTGCTACAAGGATTTTTGCCCCATACTTTTTGGACTTTTGTCCCACTATTGGGGCATTAATAAAAAAATATT
This sequence comes from Pissodes strobi, assembly GCA_016904865.1. Classification (NCBI taxonomy): domain Eukaryota; kingdom Metazoa; phylum Arthropoda; class Insecta; order Coleoptera; family Curculionidae; genus Pissodes; species Pissodes strobi. The sequence continues at coordinate 25,209 of MU182182.1, read as the reverse complement.
TTTATCGTTTTGTTTTTAATTTTTTGCCATTGGGTTATTTACAACTTATCTAAGAATACTTTGAGTAAGATGCCTGCAAAAAACTGAATCAGTATAATGATTCAGTAATTGAATAACCACACTATTTAATGAGCTATCGTAGGCTTTTTGTCCTCCTTTACTTTACATGAATCTGACAATCCCTCCAGGTTTGAGGGGAAACACTTCACAGGGCACTTTGGTTATGTGTGATTTTTTTCTGATTAAAAAAAACCAGAATAATATAAATAATATTGGAATAAAAATTTTGCAACATTTTGTTATTAGGTTCTTCTCACGTTCCAAAAATATATACAGGGTGTTTTCTAACCTCGGTAAAGAAACGAAACTGGTGAAACCTCATGTAATTTTAAGACGAAAATGTAGTATAAAATCTTTTCGAATGTCGCTTCATTTTCAAAATACAGGATGTTGAAAAAATTTTTTTTTCGTGTTTTCTTTTTATTAATAAATAATGAGAAGCGACATTCGAATAATATTTGCACACCTTAATAAAGGGTTTGAGCACTTTATTTTGTGTTCATGTGGAACTTCTCAACTAGTTCATTGGCGGAGTTCCGGGTAACGACTACTAAAATTTCGCAAAAAGCAATAATACGGGTCTGCTAAACACTCAAATTTCTTATGTTATTTGATAAAAAAGTTAATTTTAAACAAATTAAGTTTCTTGCATTTTTCTCGTATCTCTTACAGTTTTCGAGTAAAAAAATATTTTCTTGTTCACGTCACAAGAATCTCATCATTTTGTTGTTTAAATAAACGAGTAGGCTTTGCGTGAACACAAAATAAAGTGCTCAAACCCTTTATTAAGGTGTGCAAATATTTTTCGAATGTAGCTTCTCATTATTCATTAATAAAAAGAAATCACGAAAAAAAAATTTTGCAACACCCTGTATTTTGAAAACTAAGCGACATTCGAAAAAAATTTATACCACATTTTCGTCTTAAAATTACGTGAGGATTCACCAGTTTCATTTTTTTACCGAGGTTAGGAAACACCCTGTATGTATGCTAAAATTTTACATTTTAGTATAAGGAATTGCAACCAATTTTTAATAAGGGGTTGGCTTTCAGGTCTTTGCATTATTCTCAAAAATAAAAAAAGCGCTATGTAAAAAATAAAATTTCCGTGTTTCGCGGTTTTTCAAAATAGCAAATACTTTTTGAGATAAAATATTTTAATTTCAAGGGGGTTGTTTGGGTTACCTTCCTTACCGAACCCCGAACATCCTAATATCAATTTGTAGGCCAAAATTCAGCTTTCTATTAAAAAAAAATAATTATTTTTAATTTTCGACGGTTGTTTCAAACCTTTGGAAAAAAAATGTTGCGATAATTTTCATTTTGGTTTTTCTCACGCTAAAAACAATATATATGCCAAGATTAATAGTATTAATAAGGGGCAGTTTTCACATATCTTGCAACTTACAATCACCCTCTTGAATATATAAAAATGGTATACTATGTAAAAAATACAATAAAACTGACACGTTTCCAAAATAGCAAATACTTTTTGAGACAAAAAATATTATGACTTTTATGGAATAAAATTCATTCAAACCCCTTAGAATTTGAGCGTTGAAAAATCGCTTCCTATTGAACCCCCACACTCTAAAAATAACCTGTATACCAAAATTCAGCTTTTTGTGTTTGTGCTGGGTTGTGAGTGAGTCACTGAAGAATTTCTTATAATTATTAGTACAGGTTACAATATATTTATCTGTTCTATTATAAAGAAAAATTCTACCAAAATTTTTGTCCTAAAATTATTAATTCTCAAAGTATACCAAAAAGTATAAACCTGTCAAATATGGTCACACTTAGTCTGGCGGGTCGAGAGGTGTTCGCATTTTAGGTGCAAAGTTTATAGAAAAAATAGGTCTATTTTAAAATATAATACCCGTTACTTCCATAACACAGGCATAACCGTTAAGAGCTCTTCTGAAATAGAGAGATAGGAACTTTTTTTCTTGACCCCTCTCCCATGTTTAAATCCGGGGAGCGCTACTGTCCCCACGATGGGAAATCAGAATAATGCCTAACTAAACGCAAAAAAGTGGCAATTTTAAACTGTAACTCTTAAACTCTGCAGTAGGTAAGTACTCTAAAATTTACTTTGTTGACTCTTTAATTTACATCAGTCCATTTCAAATTAAATGGGTAATTATTAAAACAGCTTATTTTACAATTCCTTTTCCCGAATTAATGTATCAATAATATAGCACGCACAGGCACACGGAAATAGAAAAATCAAAGTCATACAAAGATTAGCTGGGAAATGTTATTATCTAGCAAGTAAACAAATAAAAGACTAAAATCCCTTATTTTCCTGGAACATAAACTATAACGCATAACAAATATTAAGTTCGCCATTTATTTTGTTTGTGCAAACTACAAAAACAAAATACTTTAAGACCGTCTTTTCATTGGCCATAATTGAAGGCGTGATGTGACGCAGCATTCCGCAGTAGTACGTTGCAAATAAACATGTTTCATTCTGAAACGTAAAATATGACGCAACTAAATCACGAACGCACAAAATAAAGAAATAATTATTGATTTTTTTTTGCAAATCTTGAATTGTTAAAGGTCATATATTATAATAAAAGACGTATCACTCAGGCCCCAGTGGTTAGTGAAATTTAAAATATAATTCCACTTTTAAAACGATTATTCGAGTTAAGATCAGGGCATTTTCGGCAGTGGCCTGGACAAACAGGTGAACAGTATTACAAAAAAAATCACTTTTACTTTGGGCATTAAATTCAATTTGGAACAAAGCCCGGAATGTTAAATAAAAAATCCATACATAGACGGGCCAGTTTAATGTACCTACTTATTAATATTCACGTAAATGCTAATTATTGATATTCTAGTTTACTCTCTATTGTATTACGAAAAATAGTAAACGAGACGCGTAGATGAAATTTTATGGAGCGTTTAGTTAAAGAGCAAGGTCAAATTAACGCAAATAACAGGAACAAAACAAAACGTGTCAGAAAACACATCGCCTTTAGTTATTTTTCTTCCAAACTTACACACTGACACATATTGTGTCCGCACTTTTCCGAATATAAAGTCAAAATTGCGTTCAATCATCGCATTCCATTCATCGCTTTAGCCTTGACAACAAATTTATGTAATTTATAATTTACGCCCTATTGTATCAACATATTTGTATTTTTTTGCTAATATATTTCATCCCGTGAGTTACAAGCATACAAATCTAGAACTTTTGTTAAAAAAAACTAACTCATCTGAAGAACTGTACCATCAAGACCCTTTAAATTGCTTCTATAATACTTTTTTATTAGTAAACCTTACTATTCCTTAACAGATTCTTCTGTGGCCCCATTGAAACAAAACAATGTGGTCTTCAACATCGGTGTTTTAGTGCAAAATAGGTTTTGATCTGCTACGTACATATCTAGTTTGAGAGTAGTAGGAAGGTATTAGTAAAATAGGTTCATATTTTGAAACGTTGTATTCTGTCAGAATCGAGGCAAAATTTAAAAAAGAGTTAATATTGTAGTACCTATATATTAATTACTTCGTTCTATTAGTATTGCATTTTCTGTTATTATTAAATTTTTGCTTGATTTTAAATGATTGTCTACTTCAGTATTTTAAAAGTTAAATTGTTAGCAGTGAACAATTTGGTTTTTGCATGGGCAGGAACACTGAACTCGATCTATTATCTTATTGTCATTACATTTCTGGGACCCTGTAGAAGACAACTGAAGTTCACTCTACGTATACAGGTTTCTCCAAGGCCTTTGACAGGGTTTCTCACAGGGTATTGTTGAACAAGTTAATGACTTTCGAGCTGTTCAATCCATTGCTTAATTGGATTGAGAGTTACCTTAACGCACGAACTCAGGTGGTTAATGTGAATAATTTCGTTTCCCATGAAATCGAATCATCTGGCGTTCCTAAGGGGTTCCATATCAGGGCCTTGCTTTTCAATATTTTTATAAATGATGTTGCTACATGCTTTACGTCCTCTAAGTTCCTCTTACTCGACTAACGACCTAAAATCGTTTAAAAGTATATCTTGCCCTAACGTCTGTGCGGCGCTTCAGGAGGATCTGAAGCATTTTAAGATCCTTTACACAAATAGTGCACTATGTAAAAATCGACCTCTCCTATTGGTCGATCCATCTCGTATTACGATATGTCTTTGTGATGCAATCAATTTCTGTCAAGAGCTCTCGTGGTGTAGAGGTTCAGACAGTTGGATCTCACCTGGATGGTCCGGGTTCAAACCCCGCTGTTTCTTTTTATTTTTTTTTAAGATTATGTTTCTAAACAGTTTTTTTTCTTGATTTTGGGTATGTCTTGGGGTAGTTTGGGTTAACACTTGGTTAGTTTCCTTTTCTTGAGCCCCCGTAGCGAGCGAAGCGAGCGGAGGGCCATGCGGATCGACCAATAGGAGAGGCCGATTTTTATATAGTGCACTATTTGTGTAAAGGATCTTATAATGCGGATCTGAACAGTTCTGTGCCCTGGTGTCAGAGAAATGGGATGAAGATTAAAATCTAAATGCCAAATTATGGGTTTCTCAAGGCATTGCTTTCCAACAAATTTAGATTATATAATAATTGAAGGTGAGACTCTTCCCTTAGTTGAGTTCATTAAGGATTTGGGAGTCATTTTGGACATATAGCTGTCTTATGTTGAACATATTTACAAGATTATAAATAAATTTCTTAGAATACTAGGATTTATAAAAAGGAACTTCGAAGACTTCTCTACAGTTCAATCTCTTAAAGTTCTATACTGTGGTATGATGAGAAGTCACTTAAAATACGTTTCTTCTGTATGGCACCACCATTATGGTAATCATATTAACAATGGCGAACGCCTTCAGAGAAAATTTCTTCATTTTGTAAATAATAAATTCTTTAACAACGATATTTCCATTATGAGATCCTTTGTCATGAGCTCAACCTTGATGTTCCCTTCCACCATACAAATTATACTGCTCAAGCATTTATTCCCCAATCTATCAGCCTTGCTAATGAAGCTGTGCATCTCAACTTCTTCTGTACCTAGAAACTTTTCCTGAGACAACTGAAACAAATGCACAGTATGTAGCATGAATCATGATGTTATGGGTCCTTGGCAATTTGTATACCAATTATTATTGTTTTTATTCTCTAGGCTTGTTTTAGTCTTTAGTTTAAGTTTTAAGTTTATTATTTTGTATTTAGTATTAGTTTATTGTAGTAATCTTTAGTTTTTTCATTATGTAAATGGCATTGTCCCTCAATAAATAAATAAACAAATCTGGAACTGTTGACAATCCGTTAAAAACCACCTCTGAACGCCAGTTTGGATTAATCCCAACAATTAACAAAAATCGTAAGCTTGAGATAATACTCACTGGGAATTTTTATTGTTATATAAAACATAGAAACGTGGATAATAAAAAAAACATCCTATTGACTTTTGACCATGTCCAGAAATTACCATGCATCAGCCAAAACATGTTGAGCAAAGCTTTGGTTGGAATCTCAATTGGAAAGTTATTTCATTTGATTATAGAACACATATTTCTATGTAATTACTCTAACTTATATAATTGTATAATTTGTATAATGTATATTCTATTAAACCACAAAATGAAAATATCTCTTGATTCAACAATGGATGTCAGGACATAAAAGAAACCTTGAGATTCCTTCATCAATTGCAGACATTAATCTGTTTAAAGAACAATATGACCAACAACTTCAGAGAGCCAAAAGACAAATTTTTACAAACCATATTTAAAATTCTACCAATGTGGTCATGAAAGGATATTCTGAAAGTGAGGGCTTGACTGTGGACTAATTTAATCAGTTTTTTTGCAGGTGTGTGAACGGTTGCTGGCATCGAATTCAGCTGCTAGAATCAATCATTGGACATTCCTGAATCCAGCATTGCAAGGCAACTTACACTTTTCCTTTAAATAATAAATTAAGTAAGGTATATATCATATAAATATAACCATGATCAAACAACTTAAGGATCAGCTAATATTTATTACAAAATAAATTTAAGGGTCGAAAGTGGTGACAATCTGTAAAAAAGGTTCAAGGAGTGATCCTAAGGCAGCAAAGTTTTTAGGTGTGCACTTGGACACTGTACTTAGGTTTGATAAACATGTGGATTCAGTGGTAAACAAACTATTCAAGGGTTTTGCTGAAACCCCTTCTCCGTGTGCTTCCTTTTCTTGTACTGCTTCAGGCTTTTCATGTAGCGTTTCAATTGGTGCACATTATTGGGGCTATTGGATATAGGGAGGACGTCGAACAGATTTTTATCAATTTCAAGATCTTAACAATTCCATCTAAATATATGGCAATGTAGCTCGGTACAGACAGAATGACTTTTATCACCATTATCAGAGGAATGCTATAAGAGTCAAGTTTCTAAGATTGAGAAGGATCTGGTTTTAAGTAAGTGAACTATACAGTCCTCTACTGTAGAATAAAATACCAAATTTTCTCAAGAATTTACTACATGCAATTTTCAAGTTCTAAATTAAGCATCATCTTTTAAATGGAGTTTTTATAACATTCATGAATATTTAGACAGGGGTTTAGACTGATGTTTTTAAAGTTATATATTTGTTCTTGATGTTGTACCTATAGTATAATATAATATTATGCATTACCTATATTATTTTTTAAATATTTGAATATATTGTTGTTATAGGCTAGCTTTATTTATAACCTAAGTAATGATAAACATGTTTTAATTGCTAAATAAATTTGTTTTAATTCGATTTGTGCCTGTTTATAAGAAGGGTGACCGGGACGACGTGTCAAATTATTGTACAATCTCTCTGGTGCCTCTCTTTAGTAAGATCTTTGAGAGAGATTTGAAGGAAAGAATTAGCAGCCATTTGACAAGGTACATGACAAGTATAAATCATAACTGGAAGTAAACTTATCTTGGTGCTCACCTCGAGACCCACGTAGTACTCTAATGAATAATGCAAGAAAATGTTTCCAAGGGAAACTTGCTACAACGTCACTTGATTTTCCCTTGGATTTTCCATAACATTTAATGAAAATTGAGGTAAAGAAATCCCGCAAGAAAACTTTTAAAGTGATTTTGGGAAATTGTTTCATTGATCTTATTTTGAAGTTCAAAATTCATCCGTTTTAATTAGGTATGATTTCTCCACAAATATAGAGCACACTTGGGATTATGATGTATATATACATTTACAGAAAAACGTTTTCTTGAGCGAATGTGAAATTAAATATAGGCAAATCGAAATAATCTCTAGCCAAATTCTTGGCCAAATTATTCTACTATAATGCAACACTGGCACATATGTGCAGTTACAATTTACAATAATCATTAATTTCATCGATATAGGAAGTATAACATGAATATGCAAATGTAAAACAAAATGTAAAATAAATCAATGTAGTCTACTAACCGCTAACCTCTCTTGTTCTAAAAAATTGTAGCAAAACCATTAATGCAGTATTGTAGATTTAGACCAAGTTGACTCAACTTTATTATATTTTTAATTTATAAATAATTATTTATTTGTAGTTTTTAAGAATTTAAAAAATGAGATCGTTAATTTAAATATTAGGCAGTGCCATTTAATATTAATCAATAAAATTGAAAAAATACTAACTTTTAATTATAAGAATTATGAATTAAAAATGAAATTTTTTACATCTACCACACCATGTTTATAACATTAAATTTTGCTGTGCAACAAAAGCATCTTACTTTCTAAACATATCATATCTCTGATAAGGGCAGTGCAATTTCATTTCAAATTCCCCCTACATGTCGGGCTAAATCCCAAATCTACATGATGCTGTTCAATAAATAGCTACAACCTACAACCCACTTAGTTGTTTTGCGGATTTCCTGGCATTATGTTTTACAATAAAAAGGAAAACATATAATGTAATTTGAGACCACAAACAGAAATTGTCAAAAAAAACAAAGATTATGTATTAAAAATATTAAAATAAGCAATCATAAATTGCATAAATACCACTTAAGTATTAATAATATGAATACAATTTAAGAATTAGAAATTAATACAAAAGACCATCAATTGCTGTTTTATTGTTAAATAACAATTTTAAAAAATAGGACTATAGGACAGGTAACCCAGTCATAGTTGATTATCACTTTAGGGGCAGCCTAATACTGTTTTCTAAATTCCTTTATCCTGTGTTAATAAAGGTCTTCCCAAATCGTATTATTATTATCAAATACGCAATACATATGTACTCACTTATTGAAAAATTAGGTGATATATCATAGATAAATATTAAGATATATAAGAAACATTGAATTTAAATTGCCCAATAAGAACAAAGAAACTAGAAACCACCGGTTTACTTTCTCCAAAGAAAATCGAGATTTAATAGAACACTATAAAATAATTGAAATATAGCAATGCATTTTTAATATAAAGGCCTTACCACTAATAGCTGTCGTTGTTCTGTATTTCTTTATTCTTATAAAACACTTTAAATAATTTGTAGAAACCAAATACAATATAAACACTTTTCATGCAACATGCAATCGATCTGTCATGGGAAAAAATACTATGACACTTGACAGTAGTTTAAATGGCCAAAAGTTATTAGGTTTGTTCATGGTTTGTTCTAGCATGAAATCTCGGACGGTTTGAAACCTCCGGAGTTTGCGCATAGCAATAAAAGCGACGCTTATATCGCTATGCGCAAACTCCGGATGGCTTCAAACCGTCCGAAATGTCCTGCTAGAATAAACCTATTATAGATTAAAATCTTAAGGAATTCCTTGTTGATTAAATAGTCAAAGGTAGGCAACCCATTTTGCGTTTAAAGGTACTAAAATAGAAATATATAAGAGGAAGCACCATATACCATATATATATAAACTAATATATCGCTAATCCAAACCAAAAATTGAAGCCACAACTAAAAGACGGAGCTATTTAAAACTCGCATAAGTCGGTCTCTTTGTCATTCAGTAAGTTCATACTGCGCAATCGTTAGAAACGCTCTGTGATTAGTTGAAAATATATGTAACAGCCAATAAAGTTATCCCCCTGATTGGCGGTAGTTTATTGGATTTAAATTATTGCCGCTTGCAGAGGTTATTTTTTAAAGCGGATATGCTTATTTGCTGTTTATCGATAAACGGAACACGGGTCGGGGCACGGCCACCTATACGACAACCAAATTGATGGTCGATTTATTTGTTTACATTAATTTTTTCAGTCAGTTTTTTCCATTATTTTATAACGTGTAGATATTCAAATTCAAATTCAAAAGTGCTTTAATTGTCCAAAAAATACAAATTTTCATTGACAAAGCATGACTTATAAATATACATGGGAAAAGTATTATGTTCAATAAATACAAGTGGGTAAACAAAATAGTTAAAAAAGGAAAATATACATTTAGCAAAGGTTCAGAACATCAATAACCACCCACTAACATTAACCAATGACCAGGCTATCCCGATAGAATTCTTCCACGCAATAGTATGCTTTATTTAAAAGTTCCCTTTTCAACAATCTGCGAAAGGTCTTAAGATTTCTAGCAGTTCTGAGGCCGATTGGCAAATGGTTATATAATTTTCGCCCCTCGTAAATCATCGACCGCTTAACCAGCGTTGTTTTTGGTAGTGGCAAAGGCAGATCAAAAGTCTGGCGAGTTTCATAATATGGAGTAGGACCCCGAAGCTGAACACGATTCTTGAAAATTAGAGAACACGTTTCCAAAATGAAGAGAGATGTTAAGGTTAAAATTCTTTGAGTAACAAAATGTGGTCTACAACTTTCTCTTTGGTTAATGTTCATAAGAAATCTAATTGCTTTTTTCTGCAAAATGAAAAGCATATTCAAATGTCCCTGGTTGGCCGCTCCCCAAAATGGAATGCCATATCTGAGATGTGACTCAAAAAGACAAAAATAAACTGTTCGTGCCAGTTCAGGACCCAACTCTTTTCTAATCGCTCTCACCGGAAAACATGCCGATGAGAGTTTCTTGCTTAAGCCCAGCATGTGTTCCTCAAAATGCAGCTCTCCATCAATCTGGATTCCCAGAAACTTGACAACCTCCAAGCCCGGAAGACGGTTTCCGTTTAAAAGCAGATCCTCCAAATCACACCTAAACCCGACAACATGTGTTTTACTCAAGTTCAGGGAAAGGCAATTGGCATCGAACCACTCCTTAATAAGTTTGAGGTCGCTTGATATTATATTTTTTAAACCCGCCATATCCCTTTCTTGCCAAAGAATCGAAGTATCATCTGCAAAAAGAGTAAAATGCCCAGAGATGTTCAGCTGAGCTAGGTCATTTATATATAGGATAAATAATAGGGGTCCCAAAACAGAGCCCTGTGGAACTCCGCACCTAATGGCCATCGAAGATGATTTCCTTCCCGCAACGCATACAGACTGACAACGACCCCCAAGGTATGATTTAAGCCAATCATAAGATGCACCCCGGAAGCCATACCTCTCAAGCTTTGACAGCAGTATTCCATGATCTACACAATCAAATGCTTTGGACAGATCACAGAACACCGCTGCCGAGCAGTTACCCCGATTCACTCCAAAATAGACCGCCTCGAGAAAGCTGTAAAGGGCATCGCGGGTACCCTTAGAAGACCGGAACCCAAATTGTTTGTCGGTAATAATATTGAATGAAAGGAGATAGTCCCACATTCTTTTCTTTACCAGCTTTATAATTATATTTCGAAACGGTTTCTTGTGGGATATTCCATGTAAGCTACCTAGATGTCCTTCATATTTAAGTAAAGTTGATGAAGAGAATGTCCACACTAAACGCAGAAAGATCAGATTGAATGTTGAGAAATGGAAAGGGGCTATTGCCTCGGCTATTGGTGAAAGTTTGGATAGAGCATAAAGCAACTACTTACAACGAAATGAAGCAATATCTTTTACTGCGCTACATGAAGCTAATATCAAGATTAATGAACTCGAGGATGGATAGTTGAAAGGAAAAGGAAACTTGTCCTTTTTCTATTTAAATGAACCAGCTGAAGGGTACCCAAGTGTGCAAATGTCTGTGTTTCTGTCAGGTCAGAAGACTTGAAGTGTTTGTGGGAAATTTGTTCATTAAAAAAACATTGTGTTCGGACAAGTCTGATATAAAACTATCAGTACGTGCGGGTTGAGTATATTAAGTACTTTAGATAAAGTGCTTCATGAAGCCAAAATATTTTTGATTGGCAATAAAAATGAAGATGATATAACATCAACTATAGAATTGTAACTGTACTAACTATTGTATTTTGTAATTGTATGTGTATTTGGGCAACCCTTGGTCTGTTGTGGCTCACATCTGTAGATTCCACTAGGCCAGAGGCTTAATCCCTTTCATGTAATCGAATAGCTGTCTGGGGGTGGAGAGTTTGTCTAGTTCTTTCCATTGCCAGATAGCATAAAATATGCTCCATTGTTTGTTTGCCCTACAAGCACAAGCGGCATCCCGTTTCTTCGGAAAGCCGTATATCTTGTTCATGTGGCGAACTAACTAGATAAGCACTTGTATTTTTACTAAAATGGCTTGCATGAAGATTAGAATTCAACAGTGTCTGTCTAGAACAGCTAGTAAAATTGAGCTGCTTCGAAACCTTCGGTTTGCTTTTATTGTTGCAATACTTATTGGTTCATACAACTGCTTTGCATTTTATTCACAGTACTTATACAACATAGAAAAATCACTGCTTTTTGTATTTATATATGTGATATTTGTTTTACTTAACATGACTTAAGTTAATTAATCATTTTATTTTATCATGTATTCTGTTATTGCTACTTAAAAAGATTGTGCTTGAGTAGGTACTGAATAGGTGAACTAACTAAAAAAACCATACACTATATATACCTTTTATTTTTTGTGACTCGTTTTACTCTGAGAAATCTAGTTGAATACTTATACGTAAAATACTGCCTTTTGCAACTGCTTTGATCTTGGGCTACATATTTCATTTAACTGTAATCACATTTGTTATTAACTAATCACATAGTTTATATTATTAATACATACATATTATCAAAAATGGAAATTATAAGCCAACAAGCATAATACAAAGCAATTATGTTATTCAGATATTCCGTTCATCTACTACTCGTAACTTTAGTTTATCCCTATCTTTGATATGATTTTTATTTTATGTCTATATTTCTCATATTTATTTTTATAATTAATAAACTTGTGTCCAGTTTTACCATATTGTCTTATTTTAAGATTAATAGGGAAGCACTAGGTAGTAGAAGGGCAAGATTTGCTGCTTCATGGCCTTGTATAGGTGGCCGTGGTCGGCCTCGGCCAGTTTAATGCGCGACAAACGGACCAATAAGAACGTTCCGTACAGAGCGTGCGCACAAACAACTTCCTGAACGACAAAGATAGACTTATGCAAAATTGATATTTCCGTCTTTTGGTGTTGACTTCATTTTCCACTCATTGTCCAAATGACGGTTTAGCAGTATATTTCTTTTTAAGTATATGCCATATACGTATAACTTCTATACGTATATGGGAACAGAGTTGCCAACTGCTCTGAAGCGTTTTCCCCTCAAAAACTTGCGCGATTCCCCACAATTCCCCACATCTCTCATGGATTTTTTAGTTTTGTCAGATTTGTAGTAAGTACTGAAAATATTGGCAACATGGTTTCAGGAATATTCATTAAAATCGAAAAAAAAATTTATTAAAAATGGTTTATTAGGTTTTACCATTGAAAAAATCACGTGAAAATATAAAATATGTTGCTTTTTCTGTCGACGTATTTAGTTTCACAAAATCCCCATAGTAATTATACCCCACAAAATCCCCACAGCTGTTGAAATTCCCCACGTTTTGGGGAATTCCCCACAGATTGGCAACCCTGTATGGGAAGCACCCATGTTACGCTAATGCGCAACGCTTAGGCCCTCCGCACATTAAGCGACTAGAAAGATTAGAAACTTGAATCACCAATCAGTTGCAGCCTGTATATTTCTATTCAATGAGCATCCACGCACAACGCAACTAGTTGTTAAGGGGTAAATAAGGAGGGCTCTAGCCCTCCTTAGGCGTAATACAAAGATAACAAGATATGCGGAATCGCCGGCGCCGTTCCAAATTCGTCCAGTCGGCGCATGACGTCAGACGGTTCGTTAAATTTGAATAACCTAATCGAACATATGGGAATATATGGCTTATTTCGCATTTTCTAGCTATTACGATAGGCAAGACCTTTTAATATCAAATTATATTAACGGATCGGATATGGTAAGATGTAATACACATGCTTTTATATATAAGATAATTTTTTTACAGCCTCTTGAGCCTCTGATGATAAAATTAAGTTATGCATTGGGATTGATTTAAGAAAGGATAAACACATTTCATGTGAAATTAATAGCTTATAGTGGCAGGTAAATTATTATCATTTAATTATTCTAAAATAATATTAATAATGTTAGGGTTTAAAACCTTTACTACAGGACGAATTTTTTGAAATCGAGGTGCGTTTTGCTAACAGTGTTTTTGGTATTGTGGTGACAATATAGTTTTGTGTAAAAAGTAAAATAATGTTATCTAATTTTGTATCTTTTATATTGGGGATAAATAAAGCACATGTAAAATTTATTATCGATGTATTAAAAATGAGTACTTTAAAAATACTTATATGTTTTATCTTTAATAATATTTTTTTTTTGTATAAAATACGTACAGTACCTACATAACTAATGGTTAAATGCTACAGACAGAAAAACAAACATAAATACACACAAATACAATTTATTAAACAAATTAATAAAAAGTAAAATAGCGAGACACAAAAACAATACAATTTAAATTATTGAACTGTTTTTTGGCGTTTTCCTTTTTTCTTGGCCAATCCGTATCTTGCAGCGTTTAATTTAAATTCCGGGTTCGGAAAAAACACTAGGGATCTAAAAAATAATTGCCTAATTTTCAGGCTACAATCAATATTTGAACTACAGTTAATTCAATGATTGAGATATCCCTTAAAAATACGCAAATTATCAGAATTTACATCTTAAAAGTTGTTTCTAATTTTTCCATGTGCTGCATCATTACGTCGGATGGTTTATCGAAGCCACCTTCGGACAAATGATCAATGATTGCTAAGATTTTCGTAATGGGCGGAGCTACGTTTGATTACTATTTTAAAATGTTTAATCAGAGACAATAGTTAATATTTCAATTCACGCGCAACCAGCAAAAGCTAACCCAAACCACAGTTTATACCGTAATCGAATAAACTGTGCCCAATCTAACCCAAGGCATGCCCAAACTCAGTTCTAATCTAGCAGAAACATTACTGGCTTTGCTTTTACGTTTTTCAAATTTCATAAATTCAGTCCAGCAACTCGACATGCAGAGTCACTCAGTTCAGTGAAAACAAACTAAAAATTGTTTTGTATAAAAGGCGAAACAAAACAAGCAAGTGTACTAAATGTATAATATATAATATAAAATGCTAGAAACTTCGCATTACTTTTTAGTAGTTGTTTTGCAGCAATAAAAGATCTGCCTTTTATATTTATTTCAAAATATGGGTGAAACCAATACCTAATTTTCTTCTTGTATTATAATAAGTTAATGTGCCTGTCGACCACACGTACGTCCGAAGTGAAACTATATTTGCACACAACGAAAACTGAAAATAGCCTACAATCCTGCGCAGTGTATTACCAAAGAAAATAGTAGCTACGTAACTATGCTTATTTTCTTTGGTACTAGGTTTATGACGTATCTCCCTTTCCTTCTGTCTTTATCAACGCTATATCTTCCTCTCTACTTCCGTTCGCCTAGCCCTGTCACCGTGTAACTCTTTGCTTCTATCTCTATATCTCCCTCTTTACTTTCGATCGCCTCGCACCATGTCACACATTTCGTACCATGTTCTTCGTAACGCGTTCACCAGCTTACTCTGCATGTACAGCTCGAAAGAAGTTTCACTTTAAAAATTAACGATAATATCTTCATTACTTGAATTACTAAACATTTTAACGCGATAACGACAATAGCTTAATCACAATAATATAATAATAATTTAAACACAATATAACAAAGCCGCTGTAATCAAGAACTGACTAAATTTTTACTACCGTCGCGTCTCGCGTCGTGTGCGATTCATAAGTTTCTTAATAGTTTGGATGCTCGCAACGCTGAGAGACTGGACCCAACGAGGTGAAAGGGTTCCACTTTCCACTATATTGACCACTCAAATCGCCGCCTATAAAACTTACCTCAATTGGATTGGGTGATGAAACGAGGTTATAATAATAAAATTATTTTAGGATTAAGGCCCGATATATCCATTTCTTGGTAATTTTGCCAAGAAGATAATTGGCATAGAAGCATTAGTTCGAACAATGGTATCATCCATGTTATTTATGTCTTTCTAAGAGATGGATATATCGGATAATATCGGATCAAAGAATTGTACGTTGTATGAGCATTCAGCAACAGCAACTGATTTGATCTTAAATATTGGCGCCTTTGCAATCTGAAGAAACTGGTGGAAATATGGAGAGGAGAAAATGAATATACAATCATAACAATACAATGACAGAGTACTTTTCACAAGA
Organism: Pissodes strobi; assembly: GCA_016904865.1. Lineage (NCBI taxonomy): Eukaryota > Metazoa > Arthropoda > Insecta > Coleoptera > Curculionidae > Pissodes > Pissodes strobi. Next base: position 9,566 of record MU182182.1, on the reverse strand, counting down.
GGTTTCCAACATACATTGAGTGTTGCTCGAGTCCGATTGGTGACACGAAATTAAAAAAAAAATAACTTAATTTTCATACAAGCGTCGAGCTTCATGAACGATTTATTAAAATGTGTGACTTGTATCATATAAAATGTGTATCGAATGTAGAGATATACAGGGTGTCCCACGATGGATGGCATATTAGACGTTTCTGGAGAACCACTCAACGGATCATTCTGAAAAGTTTGCTTTTTGTTTCCGTGTGTAAAAGTTTGACATTATTCGTATCTATAAAATGGTTATTTTCTATTCAATGTTTTGCTAAGCCAGAGTTTTTAATATTATGTAAAATCGATTTTTTGTGTTCTTTAATCCTAATATTGTCAACTAACATAAAATCATACAGTGGAAAGTTTGAACTTAACCTTGAATCGCAATTATAAATTGTTGTTAATTAAAGTATAAACTATTATGATTAACCTTGCTGACAATTCAAAACAACACTCGAATTAGAGGTCAAAGTTTGGTATAAAAAGCTGTGCAGCAGCCCATACCGGCAGACTTTGATCTCCAGTGCGAACTACCGAAAGGGAAAAGCCCCTCTGGCAGATCAAAGCTCTCATTTTAAAAAAGACCTATCAGTGCGAACTACCGAAAGGGAAAAGCCCCTCTGATCAGGCACGTTTAAAAAAGACCTATCAGTGCGAACTACCGAAAGGGAAAAGCCCCTCTGATCAGGCATGCCTTAAAAGTGAATCAGTGAAAATTAATAACGCCATAAGGCAAAGTGCTATTTAAATTAACAAAAAAAAAAATAAATTACGTAAACTAAAACTTTCATCCACCTAACAATCGATCCGCCCTTCTGGCGCCCTTTCTTTTTGCTATCCGCCAGTCAATATATATGTGACACGTGGTGGAGGAAGCCGTTTCGACCCCCGTACACAGGACCAAGGACTCGTCGAGGAGATACGCTTTTTCCAGATAGACCCCTGATCCAGCTAAAAATAATATTTTGCATCAATCCAAGCCGTCTATATTTTTTATAGCCGTGGTGACCCACGAGATTGTTTTCTGTACCAGTTTTCTTTGAGATTTTTTGGCAATCATGAAAGTTGCCTTCTTGACATTTTGGTGAAGTTAAGAGTCATTGCCTTCTAATTATTTAAATCCGTCCTCGAATGTCAGATAAGATAAAATATAGTCTACGTTCTAAGAGTCAATCCGACACGCCTGCTAAGGACCCCACCCTACCTCACAGCAGCACAGCCATCTTCTCAGCATCAAGGAAATTAAGAAGATCGCCACCGGCATCCCCAATAATAAATCTAGAACAAGTTAAGATAATCTCATTTCTCGACAAGCCATTAGTGGAACCACCTAGTGAAAACTCGCAAATTTACCAAGAAAACATAGCATCGCACAGCAGCACGGAGGCTACAGAAGACAGCGAACAGGACGAAGCACAAGATATCCAAACAGTACGTCACAACATGGCAAACACAACAATCACAGACGCTTTGGCTACTGCAAAGAAAGCAGCAATACCACAGTTTATTAGCCCACCTACGTTCCATCCTTGCAGATGCAAAGCCAACGATTTTATAAAATCAAAAGAACGGCAATAGCAAACGGATGGGATGATGCGTTAAAAATTGGATATTTTGAAACATTTTTGGACGGAGCAGCAAATCTATGGTTCCAGGAATACAAGGCAGCAAACCAAAATAATGGATGGATGGAATTACAAGCAGACTTTATCAGTGAATTCGAAGACAGAAATTATCAGACAGCAAGAGAGTGGAAGAAAGGAAGCAGTTAGAGAATGAAACAGTGATACATTATTTGTACGAACTTAGAGTACTTTATCACGACTACAAGGCAAACGTGGACATAGAAGAGTTTTTAAGTATATTTAGCGAAGGGCTCACCGAAGACAATTATTATAACTTTTACTGGTTGACAAACCCCCCCAACAGCCAACCTCGAGACTTAGACGAACTGAAGGCCCTAGCAGCAACGATAGACAAAGCACCGAGACGAAGAGAAGATAAAAGGCAAAACCATGAGCCAACAAACAGTTATCATCCTCTGAATACAAGCAGTCACAATCCTCAATATAACTATCGTCCTCCAAATAGAGAAAATTACCGTCCTCCATATAACTATCGTCCTCCGAATAACATAAATAATACAAACTTCAATCGTCCAAACAATTACCACAAATATAATTATAATACGAATATACAAAATAACCTCAGAAGGCAAGAAATGCCACAAAACCGCAATAGCAACTTACAGAGGCTACCAACATATACAAAGAATGGTAACCAAAATCATTATAAGGAGGCCTACAGAAATAGCTATAATAACCAGAAATGCCACACCTGCGGAAAATTGGGACACTTCGCAGCAACTTGCCGCAGAGATCACCCAAAAGGCGGCGGATGGCTAAATTAAACACCCCAGTCATCCTAGCAGGAGGGGACAAGGAAAAGAAAGGCATACTTTGCATCACAGTAAAATTAAACAATAAAAATGTCACGGCAATAATAGATACTGGATCCCAAAACAACGTCATACAAAAAGACTGGACAACAGGCCTGAAACATAGAAATAGCAACACAATTCTCATAGGAGCAGGAGGGCATCGTATACAAGTAATGAGTGAAGTTACCACAGCATTACAAATAGGAAACAAATTTAAGCTCCAAATAAAGGCAAAAGTAATCAACAGTGCACCCTATCCGATAATATTAGGCATGGAATTTCTAGAACATAACAAGGCAGTAATAAATATCCCAAACAAAGAACTGATAATTCAAAATAAATATATAATCCCATTGAGATACGATTCAATGAATGGCATCGCACCGGGGCTTACATCTGTCAGCAGGGACAAAAAGCAGGACAACAAAAAATTCAAGTTATTTTTACAACAGCAAAACAACATACAAGTAGATAAACTAGAATCCATTCAGGAACAAAATAGAAATATACAGTGCCTCGGCAAAGATATTCCAACAGTATGGGGATTAACAGATATGAATAAAACAAAAAAGTATATAGCTAAAATACTTAAGCAAGAATTCCCAACAACAAATTGGAATAAAAATAATAAAATAGGAACAGTTTCAGTGACCAAAAATACAAAAGGCGAAACTGGTTTCTACCTCCACACTAGGAACAACGCACATAGCAGGCCAACACTCGAAACATTATTTGAATGCCTCATAAAACTAAAAGAACTATTAAAGCAAAAGGGAATTAATAAAATAGCCATACCTAGAAGAGGTTGGGGCTTGGATATCCCAGAATGGAATTCATTTAAAAAAATGTTGCACTACATACTCAAGTCAGACAATATAAATATTTTAATATGTAGAGACAAAAGGCCAAGAAAATTAAATAAAATAACAGGGCCATTTACAAACATTATGATAGAGCAGACGCCTAACATTTTTAAAATTAGAGCTAGAAAAAACTATGTCATCACAAAGGGAGAAACAAAAACATTAGAATTAGAAATCCCAGAATACCAAGAAATAGAAGGCCATTCAAATATTTTTAATTGCAAATACAACACAGACTGGTTAGCCACAAAGCAATTATCAATTGAGGCAAATATATACACAAATGGGAAAAAATGGTTTATCCCAGTAACCGCAAAGGCAAATTACCCAGCTAAAATCTACAGGGGCACTACAATAGCAATGTTACAAGAAATACAAAAAGAAGATACCGCATACAACCTACACCTCAGCGAAGACACAATAGACAAGAAAGAAATGATAACCATAGACGATCACCATCTAGACAACATCACAGACCACAAAGCACGAATACAACTGGAAGAATTACTACATGAATATAGGGACGTATTTGCAAAATCTCCAAAATATATGGGAAAAACTAATCTAACCGAACACGTAATAGAATTAGAAGACAATAAACCACAGAAAAGCCGTCCATACCGTGTGTCCCAAAAAGAAAGAGGCATAATAGACGAACAAATCCGAGAAATGCTAGAAAGCGAGGTAATAAGACCATGCCACTCGCTCTGGGCGAGCCCCGTTGTACTAGTAAAAAAGAAGGATGGCAATACTAGGTTCTGCGTAGACTATAGAAAATTGAACTCAGTCACAAAGAAATCAAATTGGCCTCTGCCTCAGATAGATGATATACTAACCTATCTAGGCGATTCTACCTGGTTTAGCACATTGGACATGTTTTCCGGATACTGGCAAGTCCCAATACAAGAAGATTCGAAACAATATACCGCTTTTGTAGGGACATGGTTCATACGAATTCAATGTGTTAAGTTTTGGACTATGTAACGCTCCAGCAACATTCCAAGAATTGGCAGATCGAGTATTCAGTGACATGAAGTGGAAAGAAATACTCATATACCTAGACGATATAATAATATTTTCAAAAACACTAGAAGAACACTTGATAAAATTAAGAAAAGTCTTCGACAGATTACGTCAGGCAAATTTGACATTAAAACCAAGCAAATGCGAATACCTAAAGAAAGAGATAAACATTTTGGGATTCAAGGTCAGTGACAAGGGTATATTACCTGACGAATCCAAGCTCACGTGCATCAGAAATTTTCCAACACCAAAAAAGCTCAAAGATATACAAAGCTTCTTAGGACTCTGTAATTTCTACAGAAAATTCATTAAAAAATTTTCAATGATTGCACGTCCATTACACGATATGACAAAGAAAAGCCCGACATTTAAATGGGGACCAAAGCAAGACGAGGCATTCGCAACATTAAAGGAAAAATTGATATCCGCACCTGTGTTACAACACTTTAATCCGAACAAAGGCACAATATTGCACACAGATGCAGCTACATGTGGAATCGGAGCCATATTATTACAGGAAGATGATAATAAAATTGCACACCCTGTAGCCTACATAAGCAGAAGTCTGTCAAAAAGTGAGAAAAATTATACAATCACAGAGCTAGAATTACTAGGTGCAGTTTGGGCGCTAAGCTATTTGAGACACTTGATATATGGTAAATCAGTAAAGATCATAACAGATCATCATGTTCTCTGTTGGATAGACAGCATCAAAGAGAATAATAGGCGCTTAGCAAGATGGGCATTAAAGCTTGCAGAGTTTGACTATACAGTAGAATATAAAAAAGGAACATCACACAAAGACGCAGACTGCATGTCGAGACACCCAGTCCTACCTGCAGAAACACACGATCAAGGAGACAAGGACGAACTACCAACATTTGCGCTGAGGAGCACAGAGATAGCCGCTGTCCAGGATAAGGACCCAGAAATAAAAGAATTAAAACAAGCCATCTTAGATCCAAATAATACAGATATTGCCATAGGCACCAGACGCAGAGCAAAAAATTTTAGACTGCAAAATGACACCCTGTACAAAGTAAATAACACCAACAAAGGATTGGAGAATGTTCTAGTCATACCAAAGTCCATGAGAAAACAAATAATGTGGGAAGTACACGCAGCACCCACAGGGGGTCATCTAGGAGTCTATAAAACGTTAGGAAAAATCCAAAACAGATTCTTCTGGACGGGCATGAGTAAGGACATAGAGAAATAGTTACACGGATGCCCAGACTGCCAAGCAAGAAAAGGACAACCCTACAGAATAACTCCGGGCTTTTTACAACCCATAAAAGTAGGAAACATCATGGATAAAATTGGCATTGATCTTTTAGGACCGTTTAGGCGTAGCTCTCAGGGAAAGACAATGATTGTGGTAGCAACGGATTATGCATCAAGATATGCTATTACTTCAGCTTTACCAAGCGGCAAGGCAGGCCCGGTGGCAAAATTTCTCTTAGAAAAAGTATTTTTGATACACGGAGTTCCAAGAACTATTTTAAGTGACAGAGGCAAAACATTCCAGTCAGACATGGTACAAGAACTAGAACGAATTATGGGAGCACGTAGCCAGTACACAACTGCCTATCACCCTTGCTGCAACGGCCTTACAGAAAGGTTAAATAAAACAATGGCGGACATGCTGTCTATGTACTGCAACACTCAACAGACCGATTGGTGCTCTTATATTCCATTCATCACGTTTGCTTATAACACAGCTATACAAAACACAACGCAATTTAGCCCATTTATGTTAGTTTTTGCCAGGGAGCCAACGCTACCCTCTGAAGCGATTCTGATGGACACAGAAAAAGAGACAGACATTCTACAGATAAGAGAAAAGGCGCTGCGAATGAGAGCATTAGCAGTAGAAAATATAGACAAACGCCAAAATAGTGATAAAAAAAGGTTCGATAATAAACATAGGGAGCTACAATTCGAGATAGGAGATAAAGTAAAAATATTTATACCAGTAAGAAAAGTAGGACGCAGCGAAAAACTACTTCTAAGGTGGTTTGGACCATATGAAATTTTAAGGAAATTAAATGAGGTAAACTACGAAGTTAGAAAGATAGGAAGTAAAAAGAAAGTAAAAGACACGGTTCACGTATGTAGGATGTTGCCGTATAATGATCCCTGGACTGAGGATTCACCAATTATTGATGAGGAAGCCGAAAAAGAGGACAATAATCAAGAGGACACAGAGGACGATAGTACAGAGGATACAGAAGATACAAATATACAATTAGTTATACAAGAGGCAGAAAAAGAAAAACGTGATAAAGATAAGGGGCAACAAAACAGTAATAAAATTGAGAAAAATGAAAGTATACATAAAAAAGAGGGCGAGGACTTCGAAAGAAGACTATTAGCAATTTTGGGGAAAGACAATAATAAAATTGAGAGTAGTGAGGGTATGGACGAGAAAGAAGACGAGGACTTCGAAGGAAGACTGTTAGCGATTTTAGGGAGAAAATAATGACAATGCACAAAGTATCTACAAACCCAGGTGTCAATGATAAATACCTTACATATTAGGAAAAATCATAATAAGACACTTAGGAGTGAGAAAAAAGTAGCATATAGCATATAGACAAATATAAGATACATTTAAAATTGAAACAATATGTACGTAAAATAGAAAATAGAGTACATAGATATTAGAATGGAAAATAGAGTACATAGATATTGTATATACTTAGAGTAGAAAATAAAGCACATAGAAAAATATGAGAGGCACTTAAAGAAGCAAACAGAGATATATTGGAAAAATGGAACTAGAATTTGGAACGCAAGTGTTATTGACAACTATCTAAGATACTAGAGAAAGTCATAATAAAAACATGAAGGCGTCCAAATAGATGATATAGAAAGTTCATATAGAGAAAAATGAGACTAGAAAAGTTTAGTTAATTTATGTGAATAATAAAGTTTAAATGAATAAATGAAACTTTAGCAAAGTTATAATGTTGAACGCAATTGTTTTCGAGTAATACCGTACAGGGAAAATCATAGAAAAACATGTGAGCGTTTCAAGTGAGGAGAAACTAGGAGAAATAAGTAAAAAGAAGTTTAAAGAGAAACTAGGTAGAAGACGAGCTAATGAGAAAACATATAGGCATAGGCTATATGTAAAACGGACTTAGGGAGTGATGAATATCTTATTGAGAAAATCACAACACTTAAGGGCCACAGAGCAGTGAATGTTTAGAATATGAATATAAAAAACTAGCTGATATATTAAGTAATATACTAGTACAAATAGGATATAAATAGTGTAAAATAATGCATACATAAACGCCTAATACATATAGGATATGAAATATAGACATATGGCAGACAGTAATAAATATATATGAAGATAATAAAATAATAAATGCATCACAGACAATTTTTTCTCATAAGCGCTATAGACGAAAATAATATTAATAATAACTATGTATATGAAAATAAAAACTTACGGCGGGGTTCTGGACGCATAATTCAGCTTATATTACGTGCAATATATTGTACAAGTTGTTATTATATTTGGCAAATAAAAATTGATTGATTGTTATTAAATTAGTTATTAGTTAATTATTAAAACAAACCTTTCTTTTGTTCCATGTAAGCAAAAAGCACTGGGTCAAGCAACATACAGAGTCGACAACACTTCAAGACTAATACTGGGTGGACAAAACTGAGCCACGACACGAAGTGAACAACAAGTAAAATGAATGGATAAACTGTTGCAACCAGCCAGAACGTCTTGGATCGAGTAGAGATCAGTACGGTCGGATTGTGATAGTGTTAATTTAAGGTTGAGTGCAAAATG
>MU182181.1:455710-481814 GCA_016904865.1 Pissodes strobi | reverse complement strand
TATAGAAAGTATAGATTTTCTAAGATAAATTATTCACATATCAGGTTATTAAAATGTTCTAAAAATAAGATATTTGCAATGTAAGTGTTTCAGATGTTCTAAAATAAATTAATAATGTAGGTATTTCAAATGTTCTATAAATGAAATATTTATGACGGTAAAATGTAAGTGTTATAAAATAGAAATATTTAGACAGTAGATGTTTTCACATGTTCTAAAATTTAATTATATAGAAAGTCAGAATTTTCTATAATAAATTATTTATATATCAAGTTATTAACATGTTCTAAAAATAAAATATTTGCAACATAAATGGTTTAAATATTCTATAATGAATTTATAATGTAGGTATTTCAGTTGTTCTACAATCGAAATATTTATGATTAATGAAGTTCTAAAAATAAATTTTTTTAAGTGTAGATGGTTTAGCTCTTCTAAAATAGAAATATTTATAACGTAGAGATTTTCAGATGTTTTAAAGTTTAATTATATAGAAAATACGTGTTTCAGGTGGATGTTCTAAAATAAATTATTTATATATCAGCTATTAAAATGGTCTAAAAATAAAATATTAACAAGGTAGGTGTTCCTGATCTAAAATTGAAATGTTTAGAATGACGATGTTTTAGATGTTCTAACAATAAAATATTTATAAAGTAGATGATACTGATCTAAAACGAAAAAATTAAGAGTTTAGTTTAGAGGTTCTAAAATAAATTATTTACAAAGCAGCATAAAATATTCTAAAATCAAAATATTTACAACGTAGGTGTTCCAGATCTAAAATTGAAATAATATGTAAGAAGTGTTAAGTAAAGATCTTCTAAAATAAATTATTTACAAAGTAGGAAAGTAAGATATTCTAGATTTAAAATATTTACAAAGCAGGTTAGTAATTAAAATTAAAATATATACCAGATAGCTGTTCAAGATCTAAAACTGAAATGTTTAGAAAAAATGTATTTCAATGTTCTAAAATAAAATTATTTTAAAAACTGAAGTATTTACAAAGGAAGCTGTTCTAGATGTAAAATTAAAATGTTTAGAAAATATGTAATTCACATGTTCTAAAATAAACTATTTACAAAGCAGATTAGTAAAATATTTTAAAACTAAAATATTTACAAAGTAGATGCACCAGATCTAAAATTGAAATGTATAGAAAGGTGGTTCAGATGATGTTCTAACATTAAAATAATTATAAAGTAGATGATTCTTATCTAAAATGAAAATATTTAGTGTTTAGCTACGATGTTAATTAAAATAAATTATTTACAAATCAGATTAGTAAATTATTCTAAATCTAAAATACTTAAAAAACGTTAGAAAAAATAATCAAAGCCTCAAATATTTACAAAGTAGTTATTCTAGATCTAAATTGAAATGTTTAGAAAAAATGTATTTCAATGTTCTAGAATAAATTATTTACAAAGCAGGTTAGTAAAATATTTTAAAATTAAAATATTTACATAGTAGGTGATCCAGATCTAAAATTGAAATGTTTAGAAAGGCGTTTCAAATGTTCTAACATTAAAATTATTATAAAATAGATGTTTCTGATCTAAAATGAAAATATTTACAAAGCAGACTAGTAATATATTTTAAAACTACAGAGTAGGTGTTCCAGATCTAAACTATTAAATTATTTAGGAAGGTGTTTCAAATGTTCTAAAATTAAAATACTTCGACAGTATGTACTACATATCTAAAATGCTCTAAAATTATAATATTTCGACAGTAGGTATTACAGACTTAAAATTAAAATATTTATAAAGGTGTTTCAGATGTTTTTAAAAATAAAATATTTATAAAGTAGATGTCTCTAATCTAAAATGAAAATATTTACAAAATGTGTAGTTTAGATACTTTAAAATATATTAATTGCAAAGCCATTAATTAAAATACATTTTATACCTAAAATATTTACAATGAAGATGTACATACAAAGATTACAAAGTATGCAAATAGTGTTTTAATTTGTGTCGATTAAGTGTTCGCCATAGATGAGAATATGGCATCTAGAGCATGTGCTCAAATATTACCCTTTTAAAATTTAATATTTAAGCATATTTATCTTAAATTGTCGCATGGCCCACTGCGTGCTGTAGTAAAGACTCTTATCACTAAATGACAAAAATAACCAGTATCATTTAAAATCATCAGTTTATCCGTTTCGTCAATGCAAAAGCAAGAGACCCATAGCGGTGAGCGTAAGTGAAACAATATTCCCCTAATTCAACTTACTTTAAGGGAAAAATGTACTATCGCAAAAAATTGGAACATACAAAAAATTATTGGAAAATTTCGGGAAAACGCAATTTAAACACAAATGCTTCGAAAATGAAACATTTCATAATTTTATTCTCGGAACAAGCGAATGGCTCTCGAATTTTTATTGGATCAAACTCAATTTTTAGCGATTTTATAAAACACTCATATAACACGAATTCGACTATACAAAAGTGGATAATTTACGTTTGGCTTTATGACTTTTTCGTAGAAAAACGTTTTTGTGCGTTTTAGTACTCAAAATTGCTAATTCTCGTTCATTAAGATTTGATACTCGACGGACGTACGCTCGTTTTATTGAAATTCCGTAATTGCCGAATACCGACGAGATTCATGCCAGATGTAATTATTCGCAAAGGGAAATGCGGAAATGTTGTCATGGCACGTAGAACACTTGATCAGTTCGTGCTCGAAGGAAAATGGGAATTTACCACATCGATCAAAACGTTATTAGACCAATTGATTTAGGGAATTTTACTCGTTAACATCCACCAAAGGTAGAAACTCTTTTAAGATGGTGCCAAGTTGCATAACTATACGATGTATGACACACCTTTTATTAATGATTTATTAATTTAATCCTTAAAGCTCGAGGATATATTTTAGAATAATTGTTGACTTTAATTGTAAATAAAGCACTCCATGTATTACATACATAATAATTGTAAACTATCAAGAAAGGTTGTGTAGTCGATCATCACAAGAATAGCGGACTATTGTTAATTTATTAAAAATATTAGGACCGATGTCAAGAGGATTAGGATGAGACAAAATGTAAGTACTGCATTTCTGAGATCATAGTCTAATCTTTTCTCAAGGCCAAGCTGATATGTGATTCATTCGTCATCCACCTCCACCGGTGGAGGCTTCTTAACAAGTCTGATATAACTTTAGACAGCTCCATATATAAATCTGTATACAGACCTGTCCTCCAGTGGTGGCGGTGGATGGAGAACGAATGACGTAAAGGAAAGTAATAAATTATATTTAAGCAATAACTGGCAATCGTTTTCACTCGATCCGGTCACGAAGGAATATAATTTCAAAATAGATTTCCTGCTTCTCTTATTCGCTTAAGCTGGACGCGAAGCTATCTCTGAGAGACCAATTATTAGATCCGTTTCGACGCCTCGGAGTGTTCGTTGGGGGGCGATTCCGCCGCATTTTTTTTTGCTCGCGCCGAAATAACGATCTCCCCCAGGAAACTGTCGGAAACACCTTTTGTGTCTGAGGAAACAATATCTAAATTAATTGGGCATTTCCGTCTGCCTGTTGTTTTTTTCTTATCTTGGATATTGGCGTTTTGTGAAAACCAGTTTCAGGCTGATTGAATCGTAATAAACTTTCTAATTAACTGGATGGTCGGTATTTTTATTATTTTGACCCAATTCCTTTAAGAAAAACTGAGGAAAATCTATTTAAGGGGCAAAACTGTCCTTGCCAAACTTTAATAGACAGATGAGGCAACAAAAACATACAAAACCTCAATTCAAATTATACACCTTCCTCTTCAGATCTTTGCAATTATCATAGCCACGTCATTAGCAGAATTGCCATTTCCAAGAAAATCATCGGAGGCATCTTTTGTGTCAAAGAGAATATCTAAATTAATTGGGTTTCTCCTTCTGCTGCTCGTTTCCTCCTTTAAGCCTGTTATCTCGGAAAATCGCATTTCGCCACGACAGATTCTGGGAAAGAGTCCTAAGATGGCATCTAATTGAGTTACTTTCTAAGGAACATTTCTTTTGCTGCTTATCGATTTATCTTTACTCAATGTTTTAACGTATTTGGGAATATTTGTTTAAAGGAGCTACATCCAATTTATACATCTTGCATCATATAGAATTACAAGCTAAACTGAAATGAAAAACTGAATGAAATTTGACTTTAGTGTACTCTTTAGGCGGGTATCCCCCAAGAAGTACGTTCCTGCAAACTGCACTTCCCTAGTTGGGTTTCAAGATTAGGATATGGTTAGAGCTCCTACCATGTCCCTGTGGACCGCAATAGGTGAGCGGAATAGATGAGAGACAAAAGCCTACCGCTTGACTATTTATATAATAAAATCTGCTCAAGTTCAAACTTAGGACAGGGTGATAATTGATTACTAGAACAAATGTTTCCATTAGTTTACAATATAAATGATGTATAGTTGCGGATCGAGAAAACTGGATCAATATCCCTAAACACGTTGCATTATACGACTCCCATCAAAACGTAATTTGTCGAAAAAATTTCACGTTCTTCGGCGCATTTAACCTTCAAACAATGTCCTTTTACATTATATCGGGCAATCGATGAGTTGGCAACGTTTCAAACGAGGCCGCAACATAAGGGAACAGCAGGTGTCAGCGCTAAAGCCAAGAGAAAAGGTCAAAGCTAAATTTATCAGAGCGAGAAAAAAGCACATTAATCTCTAAACAACAATAAGGGCACACTGTAAGGCTTTGATAAATATTTGACCTAATTCATATTTTTTTTTACTTGGGCGTCTGCTCGAAAGCACAACAATTAATTTCAAGAGATTAAAACAAACAGCAACTCAATCAGTAAATAAGAACAAAACCCCGGGCATGAAATTAAAAGTGCAAACAACTAAAGTAAAAAAATGGTCGCCCATTTTCCAATTCCAATTTCTCGAGACGCGCTCCACTGAATTATGCAAAACTTGAACTTTTCTCCGTCTTATCCGAAAAACTTCACGGGGGAGGTTAATCTGACGTTTTTAAATTGCCCTCACCAGAAGTTGGTCGGCAAACAACAAGTTAAACAAAAGACCTTTTTCGAGCGTTAACGTTGTCACGTTTAAATACTAAACAACCGAAACATTTCGAATATAAATTAAGCGCGTTTTCTTTGCCACCATGTTTGATTTGAAATAAAAATGTATTGTTTTTCGCATATTTCTGTTTAAATTTGAAAGTGGTTGCACAGCTGATCGATCAGCCAAAAGCCATGAAACTAGTAGTGATCTTAAAATGTGGTAGGCACGCATCTTTCAAGGTCATTATTAGTAGTATAGCAGGGGAGTTCCTATAACACTCAATGGCATGTTTCATCCGGATTTTCCGACGTCATCATGTCTTCAGCAATGACCTGATACATTCGAAGAAGTCGATGAGCGCATCATCATTTCGAAGAAGTGACATCATCCACTAGTCTAATCTCATCTAAAAGGATGATGTAAGGCCTCCTGGGAAAAATCCGAGGAAGTGTATGACATCATCATCATAATTATTTGAAAGATATGACATCACGTTCTTGATTAAACTCGCTTACGTAGATGACACTAGGTCTTCGCCAAAAATAGTTCAATTTGAATATCGGGCGTGGCTAGCCCCAAAATTTTGCATCTTAAGGAAGAGTTCAAAATATAAAATGTTTAAAATGTAAGTGTTTCAGCTGTTTCAAAATAAAATATTTAGAAAGTAGATGTTTTCACATGTTCTAAAATTTAATTGTCAAGAAAGTATAAATTTTCTAAAATAAATTATTGACTTATCAGGTTATTAAAATGTTCTAAAAGTAAAATATTTGCAATATGTGCTTCAGATTCACTATAATTGAAATATTCATGATTAATGAAAAGAACTAAAAATAAAATGTTTGCACATGTTCTAAAATTTAATTTTATAAAAAGCATAGATTTTCTAAAATGAATTATTCATATAATAGGTTATTAAAATGTTCTAAAAGTAAAATATTTACAATATAAGTGTTTCAGATGCTCTAAAATGAATTTATAATGTACGTATTTCAGATGAAGTTATAACTGAAATATTTTGATTAATGAAGTTATAAAAATAAAATGTTTAAAATGTAAGTGTTTCAGCTGTTTTAAAATAGAAATATTTAGAAAGTAGATGTTTTCATATGTTTTAAAATTTAATTGTATAGAAAGCATATATTTTCTAAAATAAATTATTCACATATCAGGCTATTAAACTGCTCTAAAAGTAAAATATTTGCAATATAAGTGTTTCAGATGTTCTGCACTATAATAGAAATATTTATGATTTATGAAAAGATCTAAAAATGAAATGTTTAAAATGTAAGTGTTTCAGCTGTTTTCAAATAAAATATTTAGAAAGTAGATGTTTTGACATGTTCTAAAATTTAATTGTATAGAAAGTATAGATTTTCTAAAATAAATTATGCATATATCAGGTTATTAAAATATTCTAAATGTAAAATATTTACAATATGTGTTTCAGATGTTCTAAAATGAATTTGTAACGTAGGTATTTCAGAAGAAGTATAATTGAAATATTTATTATTAATGAAGAGTTCTATAAATAAAATGTTTAAAATGTAAGTGTCAGCTGTTTAAAAATAGAAATATTTAGAAAGTAGTTGTTTTCACATGTTCTTAAATTTAATTGTATAGAAAGTATAGATTTTCTAAAATAAATTATTCACATATCAGGTTATTAAAATATTCTAAAAGTAAAATATTTACAATGCAAGTGTTTCAGGTGTTCTAAAACGAATTTATAATTTAAGTATTTCAGTTGATCTATAATTGAAATATTAATGATTAATGAAAAGATCTAAACATGAAATGTTTAAAATGTACGTATTTCAGCTGTTTTAAAATAAAATATTTAGATAGTAGATGTTTTCACATGTTCTAAAATTAAATTGTATAGAAAGTAGATTTTCTAAAAAAAATTATTCACATATCAGGTTATTAAAATGCTCTAGAAGTAAAATATTTGCAATATGTGTTTCAGATGTTGTAAAATGATTTATAAAGTAGGCAGATTCGATGGAAGCTGATTAGACCAGACGAAACCCAATCATAAAGCGGCTAATAGATGTTTTAACTAAGGCAACTATCTGAAGATAACTATTTCCTCCGGTGAAGGAAGGGTGGGGCATAGAAACCGCACAGTTTAACTACTAATGAATTTTACGAAAATTATCTACCCTACTTTTTTGGATAAGTTTTAAGCAAAATTATACGTATTTGTGAATGAACAACACGTTTATTACAAACAATACAGCGACCATCTGTTCATTTTATCCAATAAGGCTTTTGAAATGTCTTGAAAGCAGTGAGATTGGTCGGGCATCGTCTTAATGCCGTGTTATTAAAACCCTAATCATTTGAGACGCTGTTTAATTGCTGATAAAAAAACATATTTAAAAATATTATCTTTTAATTGGTATTTCGTTTAGCGACCAAACTTCGTGCCGGAATTTGCATATCAAAGTGCCTCTTCCAATTAAAGAAGCCCCCGAAAAAAAAACGAAGCCAACTCGAAGGTTAATTTGCGTCATTAGTCATGCAAGCTTAAGGTTCTTGGGACCTACATTTATTTCGTCAAAGTTTCATTAAGCCGTCTCTTTGCTTTCAAGATTTATAAATTTTTCAAATGGGTCTTGTCATCATAAGATCCACTTTTCTGGTTTATGACGATGTATCGCCGCAAAGTCCGGTTCGGTTTCATAAATAATATCGTCACGAATTTATGTTCTTCGTGTCGGAATCCGGCTAGAAACATAGTCTGGTCGTGCTAGATGTTGGTTCCCGAGGGAGTTATGGAGCTTATGTAGGATCGATCTACGCCACTAAGAACGCACACCGGTAAACACAATCTATTGACAAACATTTAACGAATTTCCACTCAACTCGATGATTATAATGCGCATGTCTTTTCGTTTGAAGCATATTTGAATTGCTTATGAATTTTTGACACTTAAGTTAGGTTACATTACATTCCATTTTAGGTTCGTCTTTGCTACTTGGAAAGAGTATTCAGGGGGGACGTCGCATGCAAGTTTCCCTGCATATAGGCACTGGAACAGAAGTGTAAGTTTGGGGGGGTCTTAACCAGAGTTGCCTTCTCCAGAATAGGATCTCAGCGCCAATTAAAGTTTGGGCTACACAGGCTTAAGATATTCAGAGATTATTGCATCTGTATATAGGCATATGGTCACTGGGTGCATGGATTTGATGTGGACTGAAGGTCCAACTTGTTGCTTTGTATGTTTACATAAAATTTTTCAAGTTCAAACCTGGAACAGGGTATAGTGCATAATGTAAGTATCTCAAGTGGCTCCACAAGAAGAAATCTAGTGGTGAGGCATCAGGTGGTTTAGGAGGCCGTTCATTCGGGCAGTAGTTATCCAGCCACTACTTAACTGGGAATGTGTAGTGAGGAGGTGCTTCAAAGGAAAACCAGTTAACTCAATGTTTACGTGTTACGTTGTTTTCGGCAACGAACATATCCGACCGTCCTGCCGACTGGCATTTTTTCCACCCTCAACCCTTGTCCGTTTCAGCAATGGATGTCCGTCATTATTTATTCGGAACCATCCAACCAGATTTCCATTAAACAACGCATACAAAACAAATCATACACGGAAAACTATTAAGCTAGGTTTTCATAAAGCCGTTTTAATACAGATGAGGATTTTTAAAGTGTTTAATATGTATGAACGTTTTTGTGTTTAGTTTGCATTTTGAGCGTGTTCGATATGACGCTGCACTATGTTTTGTCGGCCTTTGTACGATGCATATTCATAAGTTTTATTAACGTAAAATACGCTTCAATAATTTTTCATATTTTCCAGGTATGGCTGCAGAAAATTTAATTTTTCAATAGGGAAGAAACTACCCTATAAACCATGAAATGTTGTTCTTCGTCCTTGCTAGGTGCTTAACCTAGCCACCTTCAGACATCTGAAAACAATACATACTATAAACGCCTCAACGGTAGAAATTCCAGAGATCCCACCCCACAGCCTGTTCGCTCTCCCGATCTAACACCCCTAAACTTCTTCCGCAACTAATAATATGGCGTTGTCGAGTGGTTTGCAGTCTTTAAATCTCGATCCAGATAAAAACTAACGATTATACTACATGTAAATCCGATGCCGACCTTTTTAAAATTGAAACGTGAAATGTCTAATCCGCGTGCTGAAAAGAAAGAACAATTTATTGTTTCTATACTGCAGTCATGCGATTTTATCTATATCTCCGTGGCAAAGCCGTTGCAAATTGGGGCTGAGGGAATATCCACGCTAGAGTACATTAACCCCGATTTAATCCGTGCCCTAGTAAAGCGGTGCGATAGACTCAAATGGCGACGTTATAGAGTTGTATAGAATGGCACAATAAAGCTATTGAGTTAGGTCAAAATATATTAATTGAAATGATAGCAAATATGGTAACTATAGTGATATACAAGCCAAAAAGACCTTCCCATCTTAAGACGTTTGATTCCAGGCTCGTGAGACCGGGCGATAACCTGATGACAGTAGACCTACGTACAAAAAGAGCATGTAGACATCATCGGAGGTTTGAATCTGCCAATTGCCATCTGTCACCTGTCATTTTTTAGCGATATAGACTAGGCGACGTTACGTCAGCTGCCATGTGTCACCTGTCATCCTTTCGAAAATCGAGCCCGCAATCCCTCGACTGCTAGACAACCAAAGGACTTGGAAGTAATTACTTAATTATTGTATTGTAAACTTCTACTATGTAAACATTCAAGAAAAGCAATCAACGCAGGCGATTATGAACCTTAAAGTTGCAATGGCCCGCAGATTTCATTACATAAATAGTCAAATGGGCCATCAGTCCGACAGACTTTTGTCTCCCACCTATTCCGCAGTTCACAGAGACGCAGTTTTCTGATTGTTCTGCTACATCCTATTCCTCAAGCCTAATTCAAGAGTTGGAGCCCACAGGGACGCAGTCTCATGGAGGATACCCGCCTAAAGTAGTGTCGTCGAATCTACGATAAATTTGTCAGAGTTCTAAGTACAATAACGGGTTCTGCCAAAGTGCGTTAAAGTGCTAAGTGAAATTAAGCTAACCTAGTTAAAATCGTTCAAATACTTAGCTAAATCAAATACCAAAGCATAAATAAAACACAACACAACTCTTAAGCTTTATTACAAACAGTGACCAAGACTTAAAAACAATTCCAAGTATACTTGAACCGAAAAGACATGCGCATCGTGTAAAGTGTAAACACGTTAAAGCTTTGACCAATAAGCTTTGTTATTGTTATGTCGAAGCGTCTTCTTTGCCCGAGGCAGATCGATCCTAATCTGGGCTACATAACCTGCACGACAACCACCTTAATATAGGATGCGACAGTATTGATGTTAAAATTACAAACAACTTGTGTAGCCAGGGATCGTGTCACGTCGCGTCGCCGAGCTGAGGGTCGCGTAAGTGGGAATCACCCTTAAGGAATTTAAAGGTGCCACACTAACCAACACAACTGTCATACGTCTCCGTGGAGATCATAAAGTAGTGTCCCACCAGCCAAGAGTGTGGACGAGGGCAAGACATCCTGAATTTTCTTTAAATTCGAAGGAGACGAAGGTACGCGTCTAGTGTGTGGCGGGCTGAATGAATGCATTATTTGCGGCAGAGCACTATGAAGTATCCAAATACTTCGTTATCGTAAAGTTACAAAGGCAACTACACCCCCAAAAATATTTTCCCAAATATTAATTTACTAGCTCTTCGTTTATTCGTCCTATACAACATTGTCGGGTGCATCGAACGCTTCTAAATCTGAAACACTAATTACGAGCCATCACCGACACTCCGGAAATCCTTGCGGAAAATGACTAGCGCCGCATCTCAAAGGAAATCTCTCGAGGAACTTTCCCTAATACCTAACGACATGTTTGCACCCCGAACGGCGTTGGCTGCATTATGTAACGGCAAAGCCGGGTTATAGCTCGAATGCATTAGCGTTTCGAGTGTGATGTTTTGCACGTACTGATTTCATTCAATAGCCGTGGTTGCAGTCATTCCAAATTGATGCATGATTAGTATCGAATGCGGTAAATGACATGCAAATGACGAACATCCAGAGGCATCGAGCGTCCCACGTCAAGATAGGGCATCGGTCCCATCTGGCAATACGTATAAATATGTCCAATAAGCGTAAACAAGGAGGGTTGGCAAGATAACGAAGCGAAATTGGTTCACCCTTTCACAGCTGTTTGCGCCTAATTACGTCGACACATACTTGTTTATAGGAAGCATACGCCCTAATTAATACTGACCACATTAGATATTCATGCAGTCTAATATTGTTCGCTAATTTTCTCCTCGTAACTCCAGGCCGATCGGATCTGGGCAAGCAAATTATCGACAGAACGTTGCTTATTACATATCATCACATCAAAAAACGTATAAACAAATTAATTTTAAAAGCACGGGTGGGAGATCACTTGTTCGTAGACCACCAGTCCGCGCCCAATCACAAGCCAATTCAATAGCCTGGCCTTCCTAGCAATGGCACACAGTTTCTTCGACTAGATCCTTCTTATGTTCTCCGGGTTCAGCGTGCAGCACGACCCGCAGCAGATGCGAATGTGCTCAGTAAGGGGGCCTATCACATGCCTCATATTCCACAAGACCCTCACCCTACAAGGTGCTGGGCCTTCCAAGAGTAGCCCAGCCTGCCTCTTCCTAGAGTAAACTGCCATAGATCTTTGGCTCGCTCTTTCATTCATTACGTTCCTTAGAATGGCGGCGCCCTACTGTAGGACATACTTATTAGAAGCTCAGGTGCCATTGGACGCATTACAATACCCTTTAGTGCCAGATGATCAGCCTTCTCGTTTCCCGGGCCATTCAAGTGTTCCGAAATCCATACAAGACTAACGTTATTATGCCCGTCCAAAGCCTCAAAACGTCCCTACACTCGGACGCTAGCGCAGAATTAACCCTATCATACTTAAGGGCCGACCGAGCAGCTATGTTGTCCGCGGAGCTCTGAAGGCTCTTAACAGGTTCTCATGCCAGCATTTGCGGATCGCAAACACCTCGGCCTGCAACACGGTTCCATAAATCTCAAGGGAGAAAATAAATCTCGACCGTCTGGTTTCTCCATATGCACCCGTTCCAATAGCAATCGCCCCCCAATCACGCACCTCTATCGGGTTAATGTGAAATATGAGCGGTCTACTTGGTCTGATGGTGGGCAGGATGTTGTCTGTCCTCATCCAAGAGTCCCCACTAAAATGGGGGTTTCATGGACCTCCGTTCTCCGGCGAAGACCCCTGTGACTTATTATTTGACAGCCTGGACACCTATCCAATATACTGGGGATCTTAATACGAATTTCCCGTCGAATCCGGAACACTTGTGATCTGCGGCGGGTTTCTACAAATATGAACATTGTATATTTCGGGAACGAGTTAAAACCGGCTCTCACTAACTTTTGGGCACATTGTGATAGATTATAGATGGTTAAATATGTAAAACACCTGTCTATAAGAATATCTTAATATTAATGGCGCATCAAACCTCACAATTTGCCCTACGTTGCCCTCCAGGATGGGCGTACACTACTTTCATCTTAAAGGGTCCGCAAGCCTTCATCAAATATTTGTCAAGTGGCCCCATTCGGCAAGAGCAGAAATATTTCTTTCATCTGAGCCCGTTGTGTCCCTTTTCTCTGGGGGTTTCGGTCTGTTTGCTCTTTCGTGTGCTTTTTAAGTCGCACTTAATGCAACTCCCAATTGGCCTGAACCATCAAAGACGTACCTGGAAAAAAGAGAGGGAAACGTTAGTAGATATTAACACACTTATGCAGTAAAGTAGAGTTATTAGACGTCTACTTATTTGGGCAGTTACTAAACCACAACATGTATTAACACTATGATCAGGACTTGAAGTATAAGTAAGTGCTATTTCATATGTTTTCCAATATTCCTCATTTACAACCAGTTGTACTTCGTCGAAGGAATCCCAGTAAGCCTCATCGTTCAAACACCAGACTAACCGCCAAACTCGCCCGACATGAAATCGATGGAAGGCCATACATTAAAATAGCACTGACTATTCGTTGAACAGCTGTAAGGTCTTTATAATATAGTGGAAACCATAAAGAGATAATATTCCGCTCGTTGACCCACGTTTTCAGGTGTAACTCTAATCTCGAGGAAACATCTCCACTTTCGGGCAATAGAAAAGATTTTAAGTGTTATCCGTCTCCCCCATTTAAAAGGAATATTCCTAAAATTACTGAGCTTTAAATGTCTCCGCTCGCTCGGTAGAAAAATTGGGTGTAATACGGGGGAAACGACGGATCCAATTTAGAGGTGTTAAGGGTTGAAGCCGAGAAGAATAAGGATGGCGGAGCAGATGGAAGAAGTGGAAAAAATCGCTCAATGAAATTACATTTCCTTTTATAAAAAGATGGATTTGACAGAAGCAACGTAAGAAGTTCAATCACTTGTATTAGGCTTTCCCGTCTTTCTTATTTAATTTATTGCATGAAAAAACTAATACGGATTTCAATATAGACATTGAAACGGAATACGAGATTTTCCTATCCCCCGTGCCCTCTCCAACAATGAACTTTGATGGTTTTTTGAAAGTGTATCATCATATACTAAGATTTAGATTTACTACAACCAACCATTGCATTACGGTAGAACGAGATAGTATTTTATCTTAAGCACCGCGTTACACTTTAACATCTAACCATCAGAAATGTAAAAATGTATTAGCACTGTAACTACAGAATGCTACGTTGTAACAATTGCAGTGAATTAAATGTAATATAAACAAACTCCAGATATCAAGTTTCAATCCAGCTATTCGACCGAAGGAATATTCAGAAGTGAGATAAACAAATAGACGTAACACCGCAAAAGCGGGTTTTTATTAAAATCACGGCCAGACTGAAGCTTTTAAAGCCCCCCTTTTTTTTTGTTCTGCCTACTTTATTCTGGACACGAGCGCAGACCCTAAATCCCCTCTTGTTTGGATAGGGCGCTAAAGAAAAACGGATGGGTAAAAAGGGTCGTAAGAAGGTAGCCCTATAGGGGTGATCCCAGAAGCCGTCTATAAAACAGTTTACATGAGTAATTATATTTATTAGGTTCAAGAGAGAGTACTTCTAAGGTAGAGATAGTTTGAGCCTCCCTCAGGAGCCAGAAGATGCTGAAACCCCCATCTATCACTATTAGCGACATCGGGATTGATGCTAAATGGCCTTGTTAATTAACGAGGGGCTTTCAGTTGCATTTGATGATTATCGCGCATGAAGCCTAATCTTTCATAGAGAAAATGACATCAAATGACTCAATCAAATACATACATACGCTGTTAAAAAAATTTTTGATTCGACTTCAAATACACGTCAAGATGAATGGCATCTTCTATTCTAAAAAATAAGCGCCAAAAGGTGCACAAAAACTTTATAATGAAGGTTGAACAGTTGACGCCGAGCCGGTAATGAAGGGGCGGGTGGAAAACTTTAATATTAACTTTGTTTCGTGCTCGATTTGGGTCGATGTTTGGCAAGGGGTGCCCGATCATTCATCATGAGGCAAATAATTTTTTTGTGAGTTTGTTGATAACTAATATTCTGTCAATACATCATGCTGTAGTTGTAGCTTTATATGCAACATTAATTATCAAGTGTCCAACTCTTTGATAAATCAGCAGTAGATAGTATGGAAATCCTGTAAAAACAAACGCTCTAAACGCTGAATTCAGACCTTAATAAGTAATTTCGAAGGCAATTTTATTGTTTGTTGGCGTTTAATTATATGTTTTTCTCTCGCTTTCGGTTAGTTTTGTGGTAACTGATACTTAGTGTAATTATGCCTCAAAAGTGTTGTATTCCTGGCTGTAATGGAAAATATAAAAATGGGCTTAAAGTTCATGTTTTAGGTTTTCCAAAGGACGTAAGTTTGCGACAATAATGGTAAAGCTATACTCTCTGGTAGTGTAGTGTAAAATAACTACAAGTTTTTTTCGTTTGTTGGTATGTCGCATCAACAGATATCTGACTTTTATTATATTTTTTAAATTAAAGGTTCTAGATCAAATTCAAAAGGCGTAATTTTTTTAAATGCCAAAATTTAGATTTAAATACTTTTGTCGATGAATTCGACCCTTTACCCTTAATTCTGAACTTACACTTCAGTTTTTGCATTGAAACATTTAACTCCAGTTCAGCCTTGGTGTTTCATTAGTATAAATGCAGACTATAAAGTTGAACTGAAATGTTCGAGTCTAGACTATAGTCTGAAATCGAGATAAAGGAGTCAATTTTGACCCCAAGGGAGGATTATTTGATTGTAACATATTTTCAATATCCGCCACTAAAAACGCAGCCTTCAAAATTTGAATACGAACTTTCTAAATTTCGACTTAAGACTCTTAAATTCATAGATAAAGGTCAAAATCTATAGTCTGAAGCTCGAGTTGAGTTTAATTAAGAATTAAGTTCAATATGCCAGTGGACGCAAGTCCAAGGGCAACTGGGCGGAGTCTAATTCAAGGTTCCCTTGAGTAAATGTCAAGAACATACGAAGAATCTCAAGGTCAAATGCGTTGGCCCAAGCGGGCGAAAATTAATGACTTTCAAGGTCAAGTGAACAGGTGATAGGAGAGTGAGCTCCGATATATATATCCTACTTAAGATACTTGTATTATCTTCGACTATAGTAAGCAAAGTGTTACTAACGTTATATTGCTTTTAACATAGGAAGATTATGAATATTATAGTATTGACTATTTACCTTAAAGCGGTTACATCTGCTGTAATTTATTTCTAATATTTGACATTTTAAATGCTGAACAATTAATAAAATAATCTGCGAATTAAACCTTACAATTCTGAATTCAGACTTCACTTTTTTAATTTAAAGATTTAGCTGCTGTGGATTTAAACTACGGTTTGAATTGAGCAAAAAGTGTTAAATTTAGCCTACAACCGGATCCTACTTCTGAATTCAGGATTGAAGGTACCCAATATTAAAAATAAATTTATTACAGTGCTCCCTCTTTGAATTTCTGACTGTTTAGAACTTAGAAATCGGATGGATACAGTGGAACGGCGACACTGTAATAATGTATTTTTAATATTAAGCAATTTAAACACGGGATTCAGAATATAATATCTAAATTCAACCTTTTAACGCAACCCAACCAAGGTCAAGTAAGCTGAGCCAAACTCATACAAAATCGACAAATAATCTCAAGCTGAAATGCGTTAGCGCAAGCGGGCGAAAGTTAGGACAGTTCAAGGTCAAGTGGACGAGTTTCTTCAAGGCCACGATAAAAGATTATAATAATAAATGAAGGGGGAAAGTGAGCTCCGGCATGCATTGAAAAATTTTAAACTGCCAGTTTTGTTGGTGATCTTAAGAATTTTGCCAACGGCGCGGACAATGTTGCCATCTCATGAGTTTTTGCCCTAAACCAGTAAATTTGTAGTTTTTCTATATAGATATATATAATTGAGAGGAGGCACGGAAATATTTAAAACTATAAATTGGAAATTAACAAATAGGTACGCCTCTGAGCAGACAACAATTTCTCCCTATCTAGTGTTTCAGTTAATATTTCATATTTTTTTGCCTTTTGTTTCTCTTCCGTATAATTTAAAGCCATTTGACTCATTGTCATCACATAGTTAATTATCTGAAATAATTTGTGTTTCATTGTCCACCAACACGTTCTTTTTGACCTTTTTTTCTTATTTTTTGTTTATGATTCTCTCCTTCCTTTTTCCTAGGCTTAATTTTCTTTCAGCGACTTCTTCCTATTTTTCTCTGCATCCGTTCATATTATGCGTTGTGCTTTTCTGTTCTCCCTTTTAACTTTTATTTCTTTTTCAGTTTTATCCTCTTAGTTATTTTTAATAATATTTTTTACACTGCTTGATGTTTTCGTTAATGCCTGCGATTTGTTTTTTTTTATGTTCTGATTTCCCTTCTATGCGTATTTTCCTTTCCGATTTTTTTTGAGCTGTTTCTTTCATTTTTATCTATTTGTATATTCTACTTGGTATTTTTCTTCATATTCCGTATTTTTGTTTTTGCGTTTTGTTGTTCTTTTTGGTTTTGGCTTACTTCTTTTTTCAGGTGTCTATTTTTCAGCCATATTTCTTACCTTTGTTTTTTTTACGTTTTATCTTTCTTCCAGGCTTGTTTGTCTTTATTTATGATTCCTTCCTTACTTTTTTCCCAGACTTAATTTTCGTTCAGCTTATTTTTTTTTCTGTTTATTGCATCCGTTCATATTATCGATTATATATATTTTTTGCGTTTTGCTTCTATTCTCCGTTTCAATTTTCATTTATTTTTTCAGTTTTCTCCTCTTAGTTATTTTTAGTAATATTTTTTACTTTGTTTGATACTTTCGTTAATGTCTGCGTTTCATATTTCAAATTTTTGTTTTTGCGTTGTTTTGTTTTTTAAGCCTCTTCTTCTTTCCGAAATACCTACTTCAACTATTTTTTCTAATTTTTCTATGCTTCGCGTTATCGCTCATAGTTCATTTTTTGTTTTTGGCTTGTATGTTTCCTTTTTCAGGTCTTTCTCTTTTCGATTTTTTCAGCCCTATTTCCTACCATTGTTTTTTACGATTTATCTTTCTTCCAGACTTGTTTTCCTTTATGGCGCTTTATTTATGATTCCTTCCTTCTTTTTTCCTAGACTTAATTTGCTTTCAGCGACGTCTCCCTATTTTTTATCTGTTTATTGCATCCGTTCATATTATAGATTTTATTTTTTTGCGTTTTGTTTCTATTCTCCGTTTTAATTTTTTTTTTCACAGTTTTCTTCACTTAGTTATTTTTAATATTTTTACTTTGTTTGATACTTTCGTTAATGTCTGAGATATGTTTTTGTGTGTTCTGCTTTATCTTATATGCGTATTTTCCTTTCCTATTCATTTTGAGCTGTTTCTTTCATTTTAATCTATTTGTATATTTTACCTGGTATTTCCGTTCATATTCAATATTTTTGCTTTTGCGTTTTATTGTTCTTTTGTGTGTTTCTTTTTTGAAGTGTTTTTATCTTTTCGATTTTTTCAACCATATTTATTACCTTTGCTTTTTACGTTTCATCTTTCTTCCAGGCTTGTTTTTCTTTAGGAAGCTTTTATTTATGATTCCTTCCTTTTCTTCCAGGCTTAACCTTCGTTCAGCGAATTCTGCCTATTTTTTCTTTGTTTATTTCATCCATTCATATTATCGCTTTTATTTTTTTTTGTGTTTTGCTTCTGTTCTCCGGTTTAATTTTATTTTTTTTACTTTTCTTCTCTTAGATATTTTTAGTAATATTTTTCACTTTGTTTGATGCTTTCGATGTATTTTTATGTGTTCTGATTTCCCTTCTATGCGTGTGTCCTTTTCCGATTCTGTTTGAGCTGCTTCTTTCATTTTTATCTATTTGTATATTCTACCTGGTAATTTCGTTCATATTCCGTATTATTGCTTTTGCGTTTTGTTGTTCTTTTCGGCGTCTTTTTCTTTCCGAAATACCTCAATTAAACCTTCTCATTTTTCTATGCTTGGTGTTTTCGCTCATATTTCATATTTTTGTTATTTGGCTTGTCTGTCTTTCTACGTTTCATCTCTCTTCCAGGCTTGTTTTTCTTTGAGGCGCTCTTATTTATTATTTTTATCTTCTATTTTTTCTGTGCCCAATTTTTCTTTTAGCGACTTCCCTCTTTGTTTATTTCATCCGTTCATATTATCGATTTTATTTGTTTTTGTGTTTTGCTTCTGTTTCCGATATAATTTTTATTTTGTTTTTACTTTTCTTCTCTTACTTATTTTTAATAAATTTTTTGACTTTGTTTAATGTTTTCGTTAACGTCTGCGATTTGTTTTGGTGTGTTCTGATTTTCCTTCTATGCGTGGTTCTCTTTCCGATTCTGTTTGAGCTGTTTCTTTCATTTTCATCTATTTGTATATTCTATCTGGTATTTCCGAGTATATTCCATATTTTCGCTTTTGCGTTTTGTTGTAGGCAATTTTTTTTCTTCTTTTCTTTCTGTGCTTAATTTTTCTTTTAGCAACTTCCCTCTTGATTACTCCATCCGTTCATATTATCGATTTTTTCGAGTTTTGCTTCTGTTTAACTTTTATTTTTTTTTAGTTTTCTCCTGTTAGTTATTTTTAGTAATGTTTTTTACTTTGTTTGATGCTTTTAATGTTTGCGATTTATTTTGTGTGCTGATTTCTCTTCTATGCGTAATTTATATTCTGATTGTTTTCTGAACTGTTTCTATATCTATATTTTACCCGGTATTGCCCTTCAAATTTCATATTTTTCATTTCGAAATATTTCAACTATTTCTTCTCATTTTTCTATGCTTGGTGTTCTCGCTCATATTTTATACTTTTGTTTTTAGCTTGTCTGTTGTTTTTTTCAATTTATTCAGCCATATTTCTTACCCTTGTTTTTACGCTTCATCTTTCTTCTAGGCTTGTTTTTCTTTATGGCACTTTTCAGCTGTCTTTTTTACAATTATCGTGTTTATTATGTTTTCTAAAACTATTTTTTTGCATTTTGTGTATTTGAATCTATCTGTTATTCTTTAAGATTTTAGTTTTTGACTTTATGTCTCTTTTCCTGCTTTTAATATTTCACATTTTTCTCCTAGAGGCGCCTTTTCCTTTAAGACACTTGCTAGGCTGCTTTTTTCGTTTGTGTTTCCATCAAGTATTTCATATTTTCGCTTTTTAATTTTTTTTTCTCTCTTCTAGGTTGGTGGTCCTTTCCGATGTCTTTCCGCCATTTTTCCTTCGTTTGATATTGCAGAAAATATTTTGCTTTTTGTATTCCCGTTTTTTCATTCCAATTTCCATTTAGCTTCCTCTTACTATTTTTCTCTGATTGTTCTTTTCGTCAATAAAATTTTGAAACTTTAGCTTTTTGCGTTTGATATCCTTTCCGATTTTTTTCATTTACTTTTTCTGTTCTTCTCTGCTGGGTGTTTGCATTCATATATCATACTTTTGTCTTTTGTTCTTTTCCAATGTCTTTCAGCTAATACTTTTCATTTTTCTTTCTTTGATATTGCAGTAACTATTTTAGATTTTGCTTTTTGTGTTAATTTTTTTCATTCCGACTTCCTTTCAGCTGCTTCTTACAGGCACGAAGATATATAAAAATATAAATTCGAAATTAGCAAATAACCTACGCCTCTGAAGCCGATCGATCAGCAAAAACAACGTAAAATAACGCGCAAAATGTAAAAGCACTTCGAAAACCAATTTTTAATCCCATATTCCAATAAAAAAGTGGAGAAAACCTTTTAAACTAAGAGTCAAGAGGTAATTACTTTTTACCGCCTTTTTAGCGCCCGATTACGGCCCGCGGCGCCTGAATTGTGGCGTCGCCATCGTCGCAACGCCCTCTTTACTCCTTTGTATTTTGCTATTCACACGGCGAACCGGTGAGTGGAGACTCGTGCAAAGCAATACAATACAAGCAAATTTTATTCAGAATTTGTTCGGTAATATTAACATAAAAGGCCACGTATCTAAAAATTAAAAAAATCTGTCGAAACCCTGTTCCTATTGTTGCTTGATCATTTTAAACATATGAAATATCTTTCACTTCACGTCAGGATGGATAGTTGTAGTGGCAAACAAGTTGGCAATGTTTTTCCTCTCGTTTCTTAACTTGGCGCAGTCTGTAGGATTGTGTAAAAGATAATTTCTTAGGATTCAACGATTAAGCCTTTTACTCAACGCTAAATCGAGGTCAATGTAATTCGGTGTAGGCATATATGAAACAATAGCCTTAACGGCCGCGTTAAAATTCTCCACACACCCGAAGCGCGGTATTTCTGGGCCCGGATTTTGGTAATAGGCTTAATTTTCGTGTCTTTGTACCTACAAACTTAATAGGGGGTGCCAGAAATACTCTCTCGCTCGCTTCCCCAAAATGACGAATTAATTCAGCTCCTCCGAAAGAAGACGGATGAGTTGAAAACTCGCCGGGTATATGATGGGGGAAAATTAGGTATTTAAGATGTTAGCCTAAGGATTTACATAAATTGGTTTTCTCGTGCACATGCATAACTTTTTTACTTGGCGCAGTCTGTAGGATTGACGAATCCTTATATAATTTAAAATCGGGAGTTTTCGATCTAAGAAAGTTGCAATTTAAACACTCCTGTTAGGACGATGAAAGTCGTCTGTTAAATCCATAACTCGGTTATACGTACATTAATCTTTATTTGACGCCGGCATCAAATGAAACGGCCGGTCGACGTGTAGCCGTGTATTAAAAGTACCGGACTAAAGAATGATTTTAGGGTCATTTAGCCATCCATTTCAATTCCCGCGGACCTAATTGCTCCGTCGAAAGGGCCGATTAAGGCATTATGGCCGATCCGGTTGTCTGGCGCGCGGAAATGAGTAATGAATTATCGCAAATCGGCGTTTGTAAATCAAACCCATATTTGTGGGATAGTTAGTAGCTGCGAAAAAATCAAAATAGCGTCGTCAAACGAAAGCACCTATATGAGCAATTTTTAAAAGACCGTGTCGCGTTGCAATTGTTCGTCAGTTTGAGCCTGCACGGTCATAATACAATGGATGCGTAACGGACCGGAAAATTAGAAAAAGTTTGCGGTGAAATTGAAAACCGAAAGGAAACGACCTTTTAAGTAATAGACGCTTCGAATTCGGGTTTAAATTGAATTAGAAATTCTCATTTGCGACAGCAAATACGAATGAATAATCGTAATTATGTGGGATGATGACCGCATAGCGGGAATTGTTTAATTAAATGTTTGACTTTATTTAAAGCTTTAGTGGAAATTTAACCTAATGATTTCGTTTACAGAAAATACGAATTTATATGATTTGTTTCGCTTAGCACCAATTAATACTGTTTTGCCTATTTTTTACATTATTATTTGATGCTTCTTGGCTCATTTTCTTATAATCATCAATAATTGTTAATATTTTTTAATAAATATTTCTTAACACCCTCCTTCGACTTCTTATTCTTTCTTTTTCTTGAGTTTGAATGCATTTATTTAAGTTTTAGCTCAACAAACTCCTTAATAGTTTTACTATTAAATTCGTCTCTAAACTTTTTAATTAGTTTCTTATTGGCTTCAACATAATAGTAGCTATCTAGGTCCGCCTAAAAAAGCTGCCTAAACTGTCTAAAAGGCTGTTTAAGCCACGCCCTTAAATATGCTATAGCTCAAGCCGACGATGTTTGCTATTGCGCACCCTCCTCCGCGGCGGAGGATGGTGAACGAATTATTATACTCTACTAAGGGTAAGGTGCAAATGGATCCCTTTAACCGTTGCTGAAATAAAGACGAAACAAAAAATCAAAAATATTTTTCGAACATTTGAAATTTCGACGAGAGTACTCTAGGAAGGGGTTTTTGGATGCGTTGAGCTCGATTTTTGAAGAAAACAAAGGTGACTTTGGGATTTTCTCAAACTATTGAATAATGCAGTTTTTGGTAAAACAATGGACTTTTTTTAGAAACTATCAGTGGACAAATTCTGGCACGGGTGAGTGATTTATGCTTAAATTTTGCCATTAATATTGAAAAAAATGTTTAAAAGGTATTTTTTAATGCATTGACGAGTGCAGAAATAAAAGCTGTATACTACCGAAATATCTTTAAAAAATTGGAATGTTCAGGGATTTTATCCTTGAATCTGTCCATCGTCAAAGTATATTTTCAGCTTTTCTGGTGGAATTAGGTTGCGCTTTTTTACATCCTCTCAGTATTTTGAAATAATTGACAGCCCGTTCATTTTACAGTGGCAGCTTTACTATATGAGATATTTCAAAAATATATTTAATTCTTAAACATCTTTGTATTTATTATCCTTCGCATCTCCGCCATCCCTCATTACACTTTGTAGTATACAACTTTTTCCCAATCGGTACAATTTTTAAAGAAGTTATCTAAAAACATGGTGATTCAGCCGACCCTGGCTAGCCGCTCGAGCTCATGCATCGCCTTGATGCGTCATTACAATTTTGTACCGGTCGGTGACAAGCAAGAATCCGTAAATCGGTTCTTTCTTTTGGTTTTAAGAAGAAAAATGCCTAGAAATCGTATTTCTAGTATAGTGAAGTGTTAGTGATACGTCTTGCTCGCAAAGTAGGCGAAAAAAGGGGGCAATATTCATCGAAAGAAGGGGGTGAGTCCATATAAGATTATATGCCAAAATTTCAAATATACATAAATACCTGGTTATTTTAAATATATAAAAACAGAATCTCTCGTATAAAAGCAAACTAAATGTGTATAATACTAAACTGAGTATTATGAATAAATATGACACTTGTAACCCTTATTTTTTTACTTAATAAAATTGAAATGGAAAATACTCTCAAACTTCTAAAACTAACTATACTTATTAGAATAAAATAGAGTGCGAACGGGTTACAGTCAAAAGTGCGAATGAAGCAGTAAACAAAAATTAAATGTGCTCACTGCGATTTGAATTATACTAACAAACTGTTTTTTATATACGAGGGCATGACAAAACATTGTTACATTTATTTGTCGTCTGTGCACAATTACACAGAATCAAACAATATATTCGGAATTGAAATATATTATATCGAAATGAATAAGTAATAAGCAACAGTTAACGATACGAGCTATTCGAACCGTTCTCTAGTAATCTCGTCTAATCGTACATCCTACCAAAGAAATACTATTCAATCACAAAAAGTGTTTGCATAACACAATCAAAAGGAGGAAATATATACCGGTCGGCCTGCACATTTATTAATGTTTTATATAGAATAAAACGTTTATACCATATAAAGGAATATAAAAAATAGAAACAAATGGTTATAATGCCTTCGTATCATTTGTTTTTCGATATTTGACCCCCGTATGGGGCACATGTGGGACTATAAACTACAATTCGATTCGATGCAAATATTGAAAAACAAAAAACAAAGTTATATTTAATTATGATCCACTGACTCATGCTGCAGATCTATATGAAAATTTAAGAGTATGGCAATTACATAAGGTATTAAAATTTGAACAGAATAAACTTATTTACAGGATAATAAATAAAACTCAAAATTAGAATATTATCATAATATTGGCTTTGCTCGCAACGGAGGCTCAATCAACAAGAACTAAAAGTGCTAACCAAAACTAACCCAAAATTAAGGGAAAAAGGCGGAATGTTATCGTTCGGCTTTGTCGAAGCAATGTAATACCGGAACACATTATTTTTAAACAATTCGTGTTGACATGAGCCGTCCGGTGAGGGAAAAAATTGGAGTAAACATTGCTTGCAGGAGATGTTAATAAATAATAATAATACTTATTTACAAATTCGCATTTGCAGATGCGACTAACTTTAACTTAAATTGGCCTTCACATTTGCAGATGTGAAGGGCCCCCAACAGCCTCCACCCCAGTAGGTATATTATGTAAAAGTAGTTAGAGGCGCACTATATCCCTACATTTGCCGATGTAAAGGATATATGTACTGACAAAAATAAAACGGTATAGTGCTATGTATTTGCAGATACAAAAACAAATAACCACCATACTATTGCAACCCTCTTACATAAAATCATTGCATTGGAGGTAGCGAATTATTACACTCTTGGTTTCTATTCAAAACAGAAATTACAGTATTTGCAGATACTGTAAATATGCTAAAAAATCGTTGCATTTGCAGATGCAGTCGAAAGCATAACCAGGGTTAAGCAGCAAGCAAAAAGGTGAATAGTTCGTTGTATTAGCAGATACAATCGATCGTACCCACTGTCTGCAATTGCAGTTGCAGATAGTGAACATATTCATGAACCTATTTTTCTGTTCAAAAACAGAAATTGCAGCATTTGCAGATGCTGTAAATAGGCTAATAGATCGTTGCATTTGCAGATGCAATCGATATCATAAGTAGCAAAACCAAGGAAACTCTTTTGCATTTGCAAATGCATTAGAAGATCCTCTCACGCTAGCTGAGGAAATAACTTATCCGAATCAAGACTTACCAACATCAGAAGCACCAGATGGTCCTGAACAAAGTAACGACCACCTAGCTGTGTAGGTGTAGAAAAAAAAAATCACACCTGCGAGGCCAGAACTACATACTCAGATAGTTTAGACTAAAAGATTAAAAAAAAAAAACAAAAAAAAACAGTATGATAGAGAGGTATCCACCAGCTGCCAACTGCAATGTCCTCAGACCATCAAAATTAAATCTCGAAGAAAGTACTAAATCCTGCCAAGACAACTACTGTATCAATTACAGAAACAACTATAGTCCGTGGGATTAGTGCCTTAGCCTCCCTTTCAATAATTTAATTAGCCAACCGTCTGAACTAGAATACGTTCAAAATTCGCAGAAATTAAAGGTAAACAGTTCAATAATAGAGTGGGTACAGGATTATAAAATCCCTTTCAATAGGACACCACTCCGGTTAGCAAAGTAGAAGACTACATAGGACGGCAAAAATTTTAATTTCAAAATACGCATTCTTGGGGAAAACTTATCTCTTAAAGATGCATATTTCCTTATCCCTATGCACCGTAGTCAAAAAAGTTGTTAAGATTCGTTTTTTGCAACGTACTATACCAATTTAATTGTGTTTCATTTGGTTTATGTACAGCTCCATATCTTTTCACAAAATTGAACCCAGTTGTAAGATATGTAAAATTAAAGGGTATAAAAACTGTACTCTACTTAGACAATTGGCTAGTTATTGGTAATTCAAAAGAGAATTGCTTAAAAGTATAAATAAAATTACATAAACATTACAAGATTTAGGTTTTATATAAATTCCGAAAAAAGCGTAGTTATTCCCCCGCAACCATGCTCACTTTTGGGGTTTATACAAGAGAAAAGGGAGCTACTGGCAGAACAGTCTATTATCTTTACCCTGAAAAATACTAACTCACATCTCCTTGCGGAGAGAAACAACCATTGTGGAAGAAAATTTCTCTGGCTGTAGCGAAATTAGGAAGTTCCTGAGAAATTAAACTGATTATTTTTTATTGCAAACTATACAACGGTGCAAAAAAAAAAAAAAAAAAAAAAAAAAA
>MU182181.1:379590-439472 GCA_016904865.1 Pissodes strobi | reverse complement strand
AGACCTAAAACAAGAACTAAGGCAGGGCAGTCAGGCCAGTGAGTGCTGGCACTTTAGCCGATTAAGACCCATGTATATAGAGTGGTCATAGTTTACCTATGTGTGGTTGTTTTGTGTGAAATCATGTCGACATGTGAATAATAGTTTATATTGTTATTAAAGTCCATGGCAGGAATTTTGATGGTATACCAGAGTTTATTGCCGTGGGCAAGGTATTACCAGGTTGTGGTCGATTGTGTAGCAATGACCGGAATGCCCTCTGTTTTCTGCGCGATGCCTTCGAGTTGGTCTTGTGAGTGTGAGGGCGCCTCACTTGTCTTCTCGAATTGACACACTTGGGTTCTAAGATCTCGGTATGTGTTATCTTAGTTTCCGGGTGCTGAGATGCTTACTGTTTAGCGGCAGTGGAGCGTCTGGGGTAGCCCAAACTATTTCAGGTGACACTAGCTAGTCGTCGAAGAAAGAAGGTATATGTCTAACATTATATAATAATATAGTATTGTGTAAATTGATGGATATTTGCATGAAGCAAGGGGACAGAGGTTCCCCGGTGAGTACACCTTATTTTTATCATTGTCAATCAGTACAGTAATTGTTTAATATTTTTGTTTCATGGTCACCTCAATCTCTGGCTATATACCGGGTGGAGCTCGCTGAATGAATTGCATTGTCAATACTCACGTAAGTGTTATCTTATAAAACACTAATTTTACAATCAGGTGTCGGGGTCCAGCACTCAATTCACTCACGAGTTCTTATAAATAAATAAAAAAATCAGAAAGTCAAAATAGCTTAACCTTAATATAATTGTATTTTTTATTATCTATATGGTTACACCTTGTACTCCGGTTCATATCATACCGCACCGTACTTCAGGCATATTTTGTTATGTAAACAAACGGTACTAAAAATGCTTCGAACTTTGAAATTCGATACTAAGATTTGGGATTTATACCTGAACTTTTAAGTGGAGAACTGTTATAATATGCTCAATGTTTGGTTCTAAATTCTAAGAGGAATTTAGAGCGATAAATAATGAACATTTATTATGAGCTAGAAAGTCAACTTAAGTATCGATTTGGATGATGATATGAGAAAGAAGTATGAGAAATATTTGGCCCGATGACAGTTTTGGCGCTTATCAGTTACGTGTTGTGATGCATAAATAAATTTGTTTCGTGTGCACTTATTAATCGTACTATGCTTTTTGAAAACTAAATATTTAGTGACACTGAAGTTGACTGATTGAATTATTTTTATTTTGTGATAATATTATTGTTTGATAATAATTAACTGTGACAATTTTAAGACTAGTGTGGTGCTTAATATAATTTTGTGTTTGGATTAATTTGCACTAATTAAAAAAAAAAGGTAACGTTAATGGATAGCGAAATCTCTAATAGCGGTTTTGCGGGAACATGCGTTGTTTGCTACAAATTGTAATACCTATATATGTATGTGTGTATGGTGTATAAGTGTATATAAAAAAAAAATAATAATAAAATCATTTAACCTAAACTAGTTTAACTTAATTTAATTTAAAAATATTTGAATAATAAAATATTGTGCTCTTAGATAGGTTTATAATTATGTGGCGAATGGCGTATGAGCTCGCACAAACTGTGGTTGTATAGTCAGTGTCTACATGTTGTGATTTTCTTCTTAAAAAATAAATGGATCAAAGAACTGTGACAAGAAAGAGAATCTGTCATATATTTTCATCCTCGGATGAGGAAGATAGTGCCTGGGACTAGCGAGCTGTAACGGCATCATTAGCAGAATCTTCTACAACGCAAGATATTTCAATCTTGACTGGAGTCGTAAAATAATTGGTATTGGTAAAGGTCATGGACAATCAAACCAACATGTCACGAGAATGTTTTATCCCTCGATATAATGTGGTCCCAAATTTTAATCCAGAAAGTTGTCGCAAGGCAATTGAAAAATATAATCAAATTCTAATGATTGACAAACTAAATAATTTATTCCATTGGAACGATGAAACTACTGTATATAATGCTATGTCAAGATTAACTGATAATCAAATTCTTCTAATTTTAATTGCCATCTTTTTAACTTAGAGTTTGGTTCTTTTAGATTGAAATCTAAACTAATTAGTGGTCTATGATCTGTGTAATATTTACGGCCGAGGGCCGAATAGAATCAGATATGGTCTAAAATATTCGGAAGCCCATACGATTGCTAAAACTCTTTTCCAATTTCTGAATATTTAGTTTCCGTTTCATTTTAAGTTTCGTGAGGCAAATGCTATAGGTTTGTTATGGAGAATTAATTGTTTCTTAATAAGGTGCCGAGGGCATATTTACTTGCATCTGTAGTTAATACGAATAGGTTTGAAAAATCTAGATATTGAAGTATAGGTGCATTTATTAACAATTGTTTACAATGTTTAAATGCATTTATAAGTTCTGGTGTGTGATTCATTTTAATGTCTTTTTTCTTTCTTTAAACAACGAATCATTGGTTTTGTTAATTTAGAAAAATCTTTTATAAATTGTCTTAATATCCAATTAATCTGAGAAAAGATGTTATTTCTTTTGTGCTTTTTAGAATTGGAAAATATTTATCAGGATTAGGTTTAATTCCGTCTTGCTTACAATGTGTATTAAAATATTGGATCTTCAAAATTCTAAATTATCAAGAGGAATCTTCAATTTAGAGTCGCGTAATCTTGAAAATACTTTCCTTAGTTTTGGAATATATTCTTGGAGACTTGTAGTAAATATAATTATGTCGTCTAAGTAAACAAAACATGTTTCATTTTGTAAGCCACGAAAAATGTTATTCGTTGTTCTTTGAAATGTTGCCGGGAAAATTTTAATGCAACAGGCATTGGTAAAAATTGATAATGTCGTAAATCAGTACTAAAGGCGGTTTTAGGAATATCATTTTCGTTTATTTGTATTTGGTGAAATCCGTTAGCTAAATCAAGCATATAGTGAAATATTGCGCTTTACCTAGGTTGACTAAAATTTCATTAATTTGAGGAATTGGAACTTTCGAATCTACCGTTTTTGAATTTAATTTTCGATAATTCATTTCTGATTGCCGGATTTGTCAATTTTCTTTGGTACTATCCATATAAGGTGAATTAGATGCTTGAATAATATTTTGTTCTAATAACTCCGAAGCTTGAGTTGTGTCTTCTTCGTGATGTATTTCAGGGTATCTATAACTTATAGTATATATCTATTGGAGTTCTTCTGTTAATTGTATTTCATGTTCTGCAGTGTTTGTAAAGGTTAGGGGCATACCTTCACAATGAAATATATCTCTGAATTCATAGCAGAGTTTATTTATTTGATCTTTTTCTTCGCGATTGCAATGGTCACGTCAAGTCTAATATTTTTTTTAAATTAACTTTTAATTTATTATCAATATCTGGTTCTAATTTTTGTTAAAAAAATAGATTGATCTAAAAAATTGTTTTCGTTTAAACTTATTGCCTCTATTAGATTTATAGAAAAAGGGCATTCACAAATAAAGCAAGTGTAAACTTAATAAGCCGAAGAGCTGTTTCATTAATTTACTGATGACAGTTAACGAGTGCCTACAAAGACTAATAAACTATATTAGTCGATAATGTCGATATACGTTTATGATTATTAGTTCCTGCTTATCTTAGCACTCTTATTCAAATGGGAACGTATTCTCTTAATGTAACATGGTACTCTTATCTTCTCCTTTTTGTATTATTAAAAATATAGAGTGTATTCAATACTACTACTCAAAAGGGTTAAAATAAAACTTAACTTACAAAAGAGATTTTTAAAATGACGAAGTCGCCTGAAAAATTAGACTGATTAGTTTTGGTTGCAAACTATAGAACAGTGAAAAGGGAATCGAAAAACACGTGTCCACTTGTTTTCATTGGCTATCGAAATCAAGCTTATGTCAAGGAAAAAAAAAATAGCTTGACATCTAATAATAATTATGGTCCAACATTTGTTGTGTTAATTATTAACATCATTATTATCTTCATTTGTATTAGAAGCATGGTGAGCTTTGTCTGTGCCTATTTTGCGACTTCGCGTCGCTCTTGAAACTTTGGTGATGGTAGCTGTTTTGTCAGGACATCTGTCAATTGGTTGTCTGTTGAAGTATATTTTAGAATTGCTACATTGTTAATGATTTGATCCCCTGTCGAATGATGCTTCATGTCAGTGTGTTTTAAATGTTTGTGAAAAACAGGATTGTTGGCTAATTACAACCCTCATTGTCTTCATATATGACTATAGGTTCTATTATTATTTGAGTTCATATATTTTAAGAGATTTAACACATCAGGCTTCTAGTACGCCTTCAAACAGTGTATTCAGCCTCTGTGGATCAAGCTGCTAAAGACTAAAGAATTTTGTTGTTTTGTATTCCAGCATATTATGCGATTTTCAATTTATGAAATAAAATACCCTTTTATATACTAACTAAAGTTCTAATGTACCTGTTACACATCTTAAAATACGTTTAATGCATTGCCATAATTCTCTATTATTTTCATTTTGATATTTACTCAATAAATTAGTGGCTGTACATAAGTCTGGCCGTGTACATAGCATTGCGTACATTAAGCAACCTATTAAGTTTCGACAAGGTGTGTCAATATTTTAATCAGAATTGAGTTCAGTATAACTTAATTTGTTTGGCAATGATGTAACAGGCATACAATCAGTCATATTAAATTTATTTAAAAGAGTTTTAAATATGAACTCTGATCTAACGTAATTTCATTCTCACAACGCTCTACTTTAATTTCAAGAAATTCTTATTTCTTTCATTTCTTAAATACTGTCCATCAAACTACCAGAAAAATCTCAAAATCAATTACTAATGGGTTACAATCCACGGACAAGTGACGCACTAATATCAGCAAACTTGTCTCGAATCAATGGAGATATTGATACAATTAGAAATTAAACTTCAGATACGATCGAGGAAAATTGACTAGAACAGAAAAGATGATTTGGTAAATAAACATCGCAACCCTGCGAAAAAGTACCAAGTTGGAGACCTATTATTAGGTAATGAACAAAAATGCCGAAGGTCAACGTGTAAGAACCTAAATTCCAAGTACGATGGTCCCATGCATGGTCATAATAGAGGTATTGTTTAATGACAGATACAGAGTACAAGACATACCCCACCCATTCTACTTGAAGTTCCACTAAGAAATACGACTATGTTATCGCAGCGGGCCGAATGAAGCCATGAATACCGGCTGGAGGAGTTTCAGGTGCTACCCAAAGCGACAGCGGGGAAGATGGCGTTCCTTTTCCATCTGACTCAGATTGGAGTTGCGAGGACGCAACTTTTCTCAGGTTGGCCGAATGTAAAATATACTAATATTAGTTAAAATATTTAATAAACATATTTTTATGAACATCCTGTATTACTTAAAATGCTACCCAGCCGTCCGTGACATTTAGCTTAAACCCATGAAAACTGATACTCTAACATAAACAAATAATATGATCCAGAGATTGGGAGAGACCTAAAACAAGAACTAAGGCAGGGCAGTCAGGCCAGTGAGTGCTGGCACTTTAGCCGATTAAGACCCATGTATATAGAGTGGTCATAGTTTACCTATGTGTGGTTGTTTTGTGTGAAATCATGTCGACATGTGAATAATAGTTTATATTGTTATTAAAGTCCATGGCAGGAATTTTGATGGTATACCAGAGTTTATTGCCGTGGGCAAGGTATTACCAGGTTGTGGTCGATTGTGTAGCAATGACCGGAATGCCCTCTGTTTTGTGCGCGATGCCTTCGAGTTGGTCTTGTGAGTGTGAGGGCGCCTCACTTGTCTTCTCGAATTGACACACTTGGGTTCTAAGATCTCGGTATGTGTTATCTTAGTTTCCGGGTGCTGAGATGCTTACTGTTTAGCGGCAGTGGAGCGTCTGGGGTAGCCCAAACTATTTCAGGTGACACTAGCTAGTCGTCGAAGAAAGAAGGTATATGTCTAACATTATATAATAATATAGTATTGTGTAAATTGATGGATATTTGCATGAAGCAAGGGGACAGAGGTTCCTCGGTGAGTACACCTTATTTTTATCATTGTCAATCAGTACAGTAATTGTTTAATATTTTTGTTTCATGGTCACCTCAATCTCTGGCTATATACCGGGTGGAGCTCGCTGAATGAATTGCATTGTCAATACTCACGTAAGTGTTATCTTATAAAACACTAATTTTACACGTATGTTACCTCGAGGGTATAAATTATGGTAACTATACCTCTAAAAAACTTACAAAAAAATCATGATTTTGCTTGTCTTATCTCAAATATTTTGCCCTATCACGGGCTCGGTCGTGGTATTTACCTGGAAAAAAGAGATAAAATTAGTAAAACTTTGAGCCTTCAACTTCAATAGTTTATAGGCACTTCACTACTCGTCGCTCATTTTAATCAAATTGAATAG
This sequence comes from Pissodes strobi, assembly GCA_016904865.1. Classification (NCBI taxonomy): domain Eukaryota; kingdom Metazoa; phylum Arthropoda; class Insecta; order Coleoptera; family Curculionidae; genus Pissodes; species Pissodes strobi. The sequence goes on along the minus strand of MU182181.1, from coordinate 433,029 downwards.
AAAAAGAAGGTTTAATGCAAAACGCAAAAGATATATATTTTTATAAGCGGGTGTGTGAGCAATAGTGTTTGCATGGAACGAAAAGCAGGTACTATGCCTAAGCAATGACCGAAACAAGGTTGTAAAATTTGACCTTCCTCGGCTTTTCGGATATTTCATTACCCTTTTATTACTTTCTCTAATTTTGAAACGACCTTTAGGCGCTCTTCTATGCTATAAACTTCAATTCCAATTCATCGAAAGGCACAATTATTTGAAAATATAAATTAGATTTAGTTTGATAAATAAAAAAACATAAATAATTTTAAAATACTCAATTGGCAATTTCCGAAATTTTCCCATTCGCTGGAAACATCTCTTATTAACGGTGCAAACGAAAAACTCCATATTCTTATTGCCAATTCAACTCTCAAGAAAATAGAACAAAATTACGCACTTATTGTTACCGAGATAAGGAAACGTAAAATTTATTTACGTTTTAAATACGTGTATCCGAAAACCGCACGTACCTACTAAAAAAAGAAATGTCATTAGAAACATCACTTTTGACAGCTGTCAAACGTTACTCTTGACATAATACTCATGCCAAGTTTCAATAGGTATCTATTTAATTACATTATATTTCTATCAGTAGGTACTTAAAAGAAAAACAGAAACCGCTACGGGACGTTTTCGATCTGATTGATTGGGTTAGTTTGGGTTAGTTTAAGAAACGTAAAAATTATTTTCATTTTAAATAATGTATCTTCAAAACAGCACGTACCTATTAAAAAAAAGATACGTCACCAGAAACATCACTTTTGACAGCTGACAAATGTCACTTTTGGCAGCTGTCAAATGTCACTCTTGACATAATGCCCATGTCAAATTTATTTCTTTCTATCGGTGCATAAAAAAAACAGAAACCATTATGGGACGTTTTAGATTTGGCTGGCTGGGTTATTTTGAGAAACATAAAATTTATTTTTGTTTTAAATATGTATTTCCTAAATAATTGTCATCAGAAAAAAAATTTTTGACAACTGACAAATATCGCTTTTGACAGATGACAAATGTCACTTTTGACAGCTATCAAATGTCACGCCTGGCATAATGTCCCTATTCCGTGCATAATCGTTTTTAAATAACATTATTGCTTACGAGCCATTTATTTTCAAGGAAATCTGGTTAGTTCTGGTTAGTTTGGGTCAGTCTTTAGGTTTCGAAAAAAAATTAGGCGTTTTTAAAAGACAATAATGTACAGGATATTCATTTATTATTTATATTTTGACCGAAGAGTTAGAGAAAAGCTGTGTTTATTCACAATAAACAAAGATGGCAGAACAAAGAAATAGACCACCATTATTTTTCTTAAATGGGACAAACAGATCATCTTTCCCTGATTTCAAAAATATATAATTTGTTGACATTTCATTCATTTTTGAGATATTAATTTTAAAATATGATAATTGCAATTGGGATCTAGAATGCCTTGAAAAACAAAAAGTTCGGGGACGTTAACCTTAAATGTTGACATAATTGACACATGGTTTTAATAATATGTTGTGTCAAATAACAAACCGAATATTTTGTTTTTCACTGCAATCTAGATCTCAATGTCCATTGAATTATTATATTTTAAAATTCAATATCTCAAAAACGGCTGAATGAAATGTCAACAAACTGTATATTTTTGAAATCAGAAAAAGAAGGTCTATTAATGTGACATAAAATATACAGGGTATTCTTTTAAAAAATATATTCTTAGTCTTATTTCTGTGTTTTGCGACCGTCGTTTGTTTATTTTCATAAGTCTAAAAGATAATGCGGAAAAAATACTTCAACTTTAGTATAAACAGCTTTTCTCTAACTCTTATAATAAACCCTGTGGGCGAGTGTCAAAATATAAATGAAAACCCTGTACAAAGTGATGCTTAAATGCCGTCTTTTTAATTGTCTCAACCTATATGTTTCGTCGAAATTTGAAGTTTTGTAATAGTTTGCGACGTTGCCATATTGTGACTTTTTTCTGTAAAACTATAATTTTTGGTTGATTCAATGAAAAATTATACAATTTATTATAAACGTCCTTTGAAAGTATCCGCCTTTCAATTTAAGTCACCGGTAAATCAGTTGTGATGCCTAAAAAGGGTTTTGGGTTAGATTCAAACGCGATAAAGAATGTTAAATTAAAAAAAAAAAACATTTAAACACATTTCTATCATAGCGGATCGCTTATTGAAAATCAGGTTGAGAATACGATCCTACAGACTGCGCCAAGTTGAAAACACGTAAAAAATTAAACCAATTTGCTAGCGCCAGTGGCGTCGCATTGTAAATCCTGGAAATTGTTGTAAATTGTACCAACCCCGAAACTTCTAACGGTTTCCAAGCGAGAACGAAGTTCAAGTAGATCGTAAAAATAATAATAATGCCAATATACGTATAAAAGAGGAGAAATTCCAATAATTATTTACAATATCATTGTGTTGAAAACCATGATTGTACCAAAGTTTACAGAATTAAAAATATTAATTCTGTAAACTTTGATTGTACTACCGTCACAGCCGTACCGAGTACTGTTTGATTATTATCAACATCTGCGTTGGCATTCATTATGTTTACGCAACGCTTATTAAGTTCGATAAGCGGATTTATTTGCTTAATGGCTGCAATATCGAACGTTTAAACAATAGTCACGTCACTTGCCACAGAGAGCCATCTTCAAACGTTCGAGGTACTTGCATCTTTCTTTTCGAGATATTGATATCACTCAATTATCCCTCCATATCCATCTATGCCTCGTGTCACGATCGGTTGCCATTTTTATTTGTAAATACGCCACGTTTCATTCGATGATGGAACACGATCGAGTGGATGGATACGGGGGGCCCATCCACGTGATCGGACCGAATCGATAATTCGTCGAGCCAAACAAAATGGCCCACAACGACGCCTTTTTGCCTGTAAAAACGACAATGTCTATATGCACGTACAACCATTAATTTCAGGTATGGATTCAGAGATAATTAATTATTATTTTTTTTTAACGAAAATTTCTTTAGGTGCGTTCAGTACACACTTTGAAAAGTCTACTCAAGTGGCACGTGTGCCTTAGAATAGATTTTTCGCACTCATTGTTATTCATTATCCAAAAAAAAGTGTGTGCTGAACGCACCTAAAGAATTTTCATTAAAAAAAAAATAAGTTTAGGTTAGCCAACGCATATTTTCAAGAGAGCAATGCCAGATTCCAAAACGTCGATATCTCTTGCTATGAAAAAGTTCTATGACAATTTTCCGTACCAAATCGGGAAATACGAGAAAATCGATGTTAAAGGGAAACAAAAAAAATTTCGGGTTTTCTCGGGTTTTACATTTTTTAGCATATTTACCAGTTTGCTTTTGATGCATTATGGGAATATTCAATACTTTGGACATGACGTATGTAGATTGGGAACGACTATATAAAGTCTGGAAATTTGAGTTGTTTCCAGCCGCTCAAATTCGCGATAAAAAAAATTGAGATTCGCACACCCCCGAATAATAAAGAATCAAAAATTAACCAAATGACACAGAAAAGTGCAGTTATCACGATCAATAGAAGGAGGACAGCACTATAAAGTCTGAAAATTTCAAAATGATTCTATGAGTTTCAAGGCTTTTATAGGCGCTCAAATTCGAGGTTAAAATAAAAATTATCAATTCATACAATTGCAATTCGCAGACCTTCGGATAAGTGTGAATTAAAAATTGGCGGTTTTCACGGTTCTATAGAGAGAGGACGACTATTTAAACACATTTTCCGAAGCCGCTTTGAAATTACAGTTATCAACGCCATAATATGAGATTTAGTTGTCATTTCCTAATAAAAATTCATTTTCTCCCGTGCACCTGTCGGGCAACGTATGTCCTCGTTCCGTAAAATAGCTCTCCCTAATCCGGCAAATTGATTGAAATCCCGGACCCTTCTATAGACTGTCTTCGTCACATGCTGTGCGAAATGAAGTTTCAGGGACCGCCACTTTTCGACAGCAGTGGCAGGCAAGTTTTCCATCGTCAAAGCTCTCCCCCCTTCCACGCGTTATTTGGCTTGAAATATGGAGAAATTGGGGGGATCCAAATTGCCTTCTTGTCTCCTGCGAGATCGTAAAGTTTTAGTTCTTTGAGTATGTCGAGTAATACTATACACCGTTTTTAACATGGCGCAGTCCGTAGGACGAGTTTCATATAATATACAATTTAAAATCTTCATACAGAATTATTATCAGTCCCGGTCGCTTCGACCCTAAAAATCGATAAACAATTTAACCCGGAAAGAGTTATCGGGCGTATATATACTGCGAAATGAACATATAAATTTAGGCCGGAAAGAGGGCCGGAAATTAATGCGAGCTAATTTGGAAATCCATTTAATTAATGGACCGTTTGAAAGATGCATTTCGAAACGCGAAATGGAATTTAATTTGTTGACTAGTCGACAAACGGATTGAAGTGTTGTGGGGCCAGGACCGAAGGCAAACATATAGTAAAAACAAAGAAAAAAAAAAGATACAATCATACAAAATAATCTAGTATAAAACATTTTCAAAACAGGCACTGATCTGAGTGCAGCTCTAACGGAACACCACATCTGTTGAATAAGTTATTCACAAGGACCTCTGCTATGGTAACAGCTTCTTGATTGGGGATCGCAAAGACTTCAGGCCATTTACTGAAGTAGTCAATTGCCACTAAAATTTACTTGTTACCATTATTTGTTTCTGGAAAAGAGCCAGCTAAGTCAATGGCGATACGTTCAAACGGTAGGCCCACATTATACATTATCCTGGCAGTAGTTTACCCAGTAAAATCTGTCGCGGATTTTGTCAATCGTTTTGTTCACTCCGAGATGAGCACCAGACTTTCCATTATGAAATTCTTCCAGAACTTCCGATATCTTCCTTCTTGGCACCACTGACTGTGTCTTCACTACTTTTCCATCAGCGCTTTCCCAGGCTCGTTTAAGAAGTCCATTTTCCACTACCAGGGAGTCCCACTGCGCCCAAAGAGTTTTAAAAGCAAATCCTTTAGTTGAAATCTCTTTCCAGCTTGGTCTTGGTTGATGTTCTTCTTTAGCTTTTAGCAATAGTGCTATTTCACTATCTTCAAGCTGATCCGCTCTAAGTTGCTCTGTGGTCCACTGCTGATCAACCTCAAATTTCGTTTGTCTAATGGGAGTAATTCCTTCTCGTTGATCTATTATTTGGCAATGCTTACAATTATCCGTGCATGGTCTTCTGGATAAAGCACCTGCATTATTATGCAATCTCCCTGCCCTGTGCTTAACCTTAAAGTTATATTGTTGTAACTTTTCAAGCCACCTGGCTACCTGTCCTTCCAGGCTGTTTCATATCCAAAAGCCATTTAAGTGCTGCATGATCAGTCCTTATTAGAAATTCTTGTCCATACCGTACTATTCCCAAAAGCTCTTTTCGGGTTACACAGTAGTTACGTTCAGGTTTCGAAAGTGTTCGACTGTAGTATTCGATAACTCGTTCTTCTCCTGCTTGTACTTGCGATAAAACTGCTCCGATGCCGGTGTTGCTTGCGTCTGTGTCCAATACAAATTTACCCTTTTGTTCCGGATATTCCAATATTGGACTAGAACATAGAGCCGTTTTTAATTTCCTGAACGCAGAATCACAGTTTTGATCCCAGTTATAATTTGCTCGTTCTTCAGTGAGCTTATGTAGAGGTGCAGCTATATTTGCAAAGCCTTCAACAAATCTTCTATAGTAAGTACATAGTCCAAGGAAGCTCCGCCGTTCATGTTTGTCGCGAGGACGAGGCCAGTCCTTGATTGCTGTAAACTTCTGTTGGTCGGTTTGGATTCCCTCTGATGACACAACATGCCCGAGAAATTCAACTTTTTGTTGGAAAAGAAAACATTTCTTTGGATTCAGTAAGAGCTGAGCATTCTTGATTCTAGTAAAAACTTCATGCAGGTTTTGTAGATGCTCTTCGAAAGTTTTTCCCATTACCATTATATCATCAAGATAGACCAGGCATGTCTTCCAAGTGAGGCCTCGTAGAAAAACCTCCATAAGACGCTCAAAAGTAACTGATATAAACCACTTCCGGTGGAAAATGCAGTATTTTCCTTATCTTGTTCGTCAATGCCTACTTGCCAGTAGCCGCTCTTTAAGTCGAGTGTTGAAAAGCAATGAGATCCTGCTAGTGTCGTCAACGTGTCATCAATCCTGGGAAGTGGATAGCTGTCTTTCTTGGTGACGTCATTGAGTTTTCTATAGTCCACGCAGAATCTGGTAGTTCCATCTTTCTTGGTGACTAAGACAACAGGAGACGACCATGGGCTTGATGATTCCTCAATAATTCCATCGTCAAGCATTTTGTTGACTAATGTGGTAACCTCTTGCTGCTTCGTCACTGGTAGCCTCCGAGGATGCTGCCGTATGGAGTGAGCACTTCCAGTGTCGATTTTAGGTTTTATGATGTTCGTTCTTCCAGTAGTGCCATTTTTTCTTTCAAAAGCTGTGCTCTGCTCTTTGATAAATTGCGTAGTTTTTTTCAGTTCTTCGGAAGACAGATGATGCCACGACTTCTGGAAACGTTCTACGACTTCCTTAGGTGATGTCGAGGGTGTTACTTCTGACTGCGTTTCGCAACTGGTTACCCACTGCACCGGCTCGCAAGTGGCTATCATATCTCCTTTATGGATTTTGATGGAATTAGATGAAATATTTGCTATCCTTATCGATATTTCGCCGTCAGTTTTAACTAGTGCTTTGCCTACGAGGTATTTGCAAGGCAAATCGTGATGTTGGATAAGTCCGATGCAGCGTCCAAAATCCTTCTCCAATTTCCCAAAAATTATCTGCTCGGTATTTCCGCTTATTCTGACAGTACATGCCGCCACTACTTTAGTCGGTGTGCCATCGTCTGTATTGGTAAGGATGAACTCTTCGGTGCCAAACTTCAGAAGACTAAGCTTGCTGTCAAAAGAGAATCCATGTTGGTCAATGAGATCCATTCCCAAAATAAATTCGTCTTCTATGTCGGCTACTAACACTGTGTGGTGTAATTTAATTCTTCCAAGTTGAAGTTCAATATCCATTTCCCCAAGTACTTCAGCTGTCTCACCGGTAACCGTACGTAAAACTACATTCTTTGATATGGGTAGAACTTCTACTCTATTTACCCTGTTGGACCTTATCAAAGATACCGTCGCACCAGTGTCAACAGTAATTGTTATGGCTCTTCCGTTGATCTTTCCTTTAATAGTTAGACTGTCGGCGGCTTTTCCTAGGCTTTTTATGGAGACGATCCTGGAGGCTTTATCTTCCATAGCCAACACCCGCCCCGCAATGTTGACTAATTGAAGTTTTCCTGATTAGACTTGGAGGCCCTAGGGTCTCTGGATGGAGATCTAGACCGTAGTTGTACTCGGCAGTCTCTTTTGAAATGCCCAGTCCTGCCACATCTATAGCACTGATTTGATGTATTTCGGTTACGTGGCCTATCTTCTATTGGCTCCCGGAATCGCCCATCTCAGTTAGTTCACAGCTGTCTGTCGGCTTTTCTTCCTGGATGGATACGGCCCTGATTTTTGAGTTGGATATGTTACAGGCTGCCTCAATTTCTAGGGCTCGACCCAAAGCTTCGCTGCTGTTATCAAATTTGGCTAGGCGTAGCATTTTCTGAGTTTCTGGATCTCTAATACCATCCACGAAATATTGGGCAGCAAGTTTCTCTTGAAATTCCTCTGTCGCTCCCGGGTAGGCCAATTGAATGAGACGTCTAATGTCTGCCAGGCTTCTGATGTCGGGACTTAACTTGTGCCTGATACAGTTGTCTCCAAATCGTCTCTCTAGGGCTGCTGCAAGTATGTCATATTTCCCCTGCTGGCTGATGGAGATAGTCTGTAATAGTTCCAGAGCAGATCCACGAAGCGCAACGACTAGTGATGTAGCCATTTCTTCGTTATTCCAACAGCAGCGGCTTCAAATTGCCTTCTGTACATTGTCCACGATGTTTGACCGTCATACGTTGGAGGTTTGATGTTTTGTCCTGAGGCGAATGCCCTCTCGGTGGGTCCTTGATGTTTTAGTCTGATAACTTCTGCTTGTAGATTCTTCATTTCTTTCTGTACGTCTCCTACTTCTTTTTGTACATTTCCAACTTCTTTTTGTATATTGTTTACTTCTTTTTCAAATTTCTCATTTTGTCCGTCCAATATTTTCTGTAATTTTTCTTCCTCGCCTGCAATTACATCCAGCATCCATTTCTGAAGTTGATCCTGTTCTATTTTCCTTTTATCTTCTTGGTCTTGTAAAATTTTCTGGAGCCGGTCCTGTTCCGCTTGCCTTTTGTCTTCCTGATCTTAGGGGGGGGGGGGGGCTTATTATATACTATAAGTGAAAACCGCACTTTGCTACGATATTTGGAAGACTTTTAATTCATAGCTATCCGAGAGTTTACGAATTTCAATATTTTGAATTGATAATTTTTTTAGCCTCGAATTTGAGCGCCTATAAAAACCTTTAAACCCATGAGATCATTTTGAAATTTTCAGATTTTATAGGGCTGTCCTCCTTCTATTGATGGTGATATAACTGCACTTTTCTGTGTCATTTGGTTCAATTTTGATTCTTTATTATTCGGGAGTGGGTGAATTTATATAAACTGGAAATCCGTTATAATTTTCAGACGTTTTTCATCTATAAAAAACGGAAACTAATAAAATTTACACGAAAAACATTTACTTCTCCATAAACATTAGTGTTGAGAACGACACTAAAATAACATTTATATTGAAATATACTGCGTCGAAACACTAACAGACGCACGTTGTAATAGATCTCTCGACTATCGGACCGATATTATTGTTTGTTAATTCTAGATCCCGAAAATGTTTCCGATCTAATGGCATTTAAAATAAACTTTCCTCGAGAGCCTCCAACGGACAAATCGATCGAGATGAAATCTAATACCCCAGAAATAATAAACCGAACGGCTTTAATTAGACGTTAAAAGGAACTTGGAGAGACGATTAAACCGGGTTTAAAAACTCGTTCGTAAGAGGCTTAGAGATTGCGTTTTAATATATTTATAAAGTGGTTGTGGAATATTATCGGCTAGTGTCGATTTGGACGATTTGTCGGGATTTATTTTTTTTTTATTTATTCATTTGCGGGAGGGTAAGTAAGTTTTTTTTCATAGTAATTGTTTGAATTACGTTTTAGTCACAATTTTACCACCTATCCATAGTTTAGAGAACGAAATGTATACTTTTTCCAACCCTAAATCGACGTTTCGTATCCGGGCCACCATCATCCTTAACTTAATTTAAATTATTTTACATTTCACATAGATATTCTTATACAAAATAAGCAATAATCACGTATTTCGGATGCTAAATTTTAATAAAAGATTCCTCAAATATCAGAAAATAAGTGGAAAACTTCATACATACACATTTATGTCCCAAACATTTTCGTCTATAAAATTCAATATTTCTAAAATAAACTAAATATATTATTTGAAAATTATTGAAGTTGATGCACTTATTTCAAATTATGATAATTTTTTTTCGGCAAACAAAATGAAAGAGATTTATATGAAATATCTTTATTGAAATAGGTAAAACCTAATAAACAATACATCAACAATTCACAACAAAGCATATAGGTAGGCAGACAGTTTCAGTTTCCTAACAATTCGTAATATTATAGATTCTTATAAAGTCTAAATTTTGCTTAGGCACAACCAATCAAAAATCACTTAAATAACCCAAATGAAATTCTATACATTTTTAGATTACGCTTAAAAGTAGAGAGAGAATTCGATAATTTCACTTCAGGTGCAGATGATTGTAATCCTGAAAGCCCCTAAAAAATAAGGAATTCATAGAGCTCTTATGATTAATTCTAGCTATGTATATACCATCAGTGTATCTTGTTCCGTACCTATGTACAGGGTTATTCATTATATGTTGACACCCACCTGCAGCCGTAATTACAGGCAATACAAAAAAAAACTTATATTCAAAAGTTGTGGGTTTTTTTATATATTATATTTTAGAAAATTGCTGTCAAATGTCAAAAAATCGCATAACCTTCGTTTTTTTAAATAGAACACCCTGTATATTATTGCATATTTAAATTGTGCGAAAAAATCTACACATATTTCATGAATAATGTCATATCCCTATGTTTAGCGGTTTTTGAAATATTGACAGTTGAAAATCGACCATTTGCCATGTTTGACAGCTTGTAAAATCTAAACGGCTAAACATAGAACAAAACGGTTTGCACTTTCTTATATTGGTTTTTCATAAGCTATCGTATGACACTAACTTTAGATTTAAACAGAGGTTAAAAAATCCCGGATAAATTTAACCTCTGGTTACATAAAAAGTTAGTGTCATACTATAGCTTATGAAAAACCAATATTGGAAAGTGCAAACCGTTTTGTTCTATGTTTAGCCGTTTATATTTTACAAGCTGTCAAACTTGGCAAATGGTCGATTTTCAACTGTCAATATTTCAAAAACCGCTAGACATAGGTATAGGACATTATTCATGAAATATGTGTAGATTTTTTCGCACAATTTAAATATGCAATAATATACAGGGTGTTCTATTTAAAAAAACTAAGGTTATGCGATTTTTCGACATTTGACAGGCAATTTTTTTCTTTTGACATTTATAAAAGATAATATATTAAAAACCATACAACTTTTGAATTTAAGTTTTTTTTGTATTACCTGTAATTACGGCTGCAGGTGGGTGTCAAAATATAATGAATAACCCTGTACATTTCTATTAAAATTGATCAAATCATCAAAATACTGAGGTGCCAGGTGATTAATAATTTTTTTTATATAAAGACCATAGTTAAAAAGTAAATTCGTTTTTGGACCGGAAACCAATTCAAAATTTCAAGCATATCGGAGATTGGAGTAAATCGACTAACTCTCAGGATAACTCTCATACCACGGTTTTGAAGCTTTTGAAGCCCTTGCATTTAATTCATATTGAACATATATAAGATTGAAGCACAAAAGTCAAAGTGAGGCTGAATAATAGCATTATAGACACAAATCCTTGTCTGGATAGATACACTACTTGAAATTCTACTAAAGAAATAAAGTCTTTTTGCGATCTTTTTTTGAATGTACTCAAAGTGTTCCCCAAAACTCAAGCAAAAATCAAGCTGACAGCCCAAATACTTAACACATGGCACAATCTCAACCACCTCGTTGTCAACCTGTAAGTTAATATTTGCTGATTGGATAGAAGTTTAAAACAGATGTTTTGTTGTAAAAATCATGCCCTTGGTCTTACTAACATTCAATTTCAATCCGTTAGCCGATAAATACTTCGAGGTCTCAGCCAAAACTAAATTCATTTTCTGAACAGCTCTATCAAGGTTAGTATCGCTGCATGCCAAGAAAGTCTCATCCGCAAACAGATTTATGAATTCACATTCAACAAAAAGCTCAACATCATTCAGATAGAGTACAAAGAGAAGCGGTCCCAAAATAGATCCCTGCGGAACCCCTATCTCACGATCGGCCTCCCCCGATAATGAATGATTAAATTGTACCCTTTGCTTACTTCCCCGAAGATAATGCCTAAACCAACTCAACACCCCACCCGTAATTCCATAAGTTTGCAATTTGTGTAACAAAACATATCTGTCGATTGTCTCAAAGGCACGTTTGAGATCGAGAAATACACCTACAACATATTTATTACCATCAATATCAGTCTTAATTTTATTCAACGTTAACTGCAATGCAGATTTATATGAATGTTTTTCACGAAAGGCAGACTGATTATTTATTAAAATAGAATTGCTAATAACATGATTTAACATCTGTTGATACACAATTTTTTCCATCAGAAGTTTCTCTATTGGTGGGAGTGCATTTATTGGCCTAAATTCACCAGCTTTGTTTGTGTTATTTATTTTTATATAGAAAAAATATTATACGAACGTTCCTGATTTTTTCCAAAATTTAATAACTGCTGTAGATTTTGTCATTTAAAAAATTCTACTTTTCTGTACCGAAATATTGCGAAAAAACGGGATTTTCGTAAAAAATATTTTTTGTAACACCTGTATATATATCTAAAAATTTTACTTCTACGTTGTTAACATGTAAATGGATCCTTCTAATCGTTTCCATAATAAAATCGAAAAAAAAAAATTTAAAAATATTTTTCGAAAAATTTAAATTTTGACGTGGGTATTTTTTAAATGGGTATTTGGGTACAGGGAGTTCGATTTTCGCATCTAAAAAACCATACGATTTTTCTGTATCGAAATATTTCGAAAAGTGGAATTTCTTTTTTAATTATTTTTTTTACCACCCTGTATATGTTTTTAAAATAAATTATTTGTACGTTGGTAATATGTAAGTGGATTCCTCTAATCGTTTCGGTAATAAGAACGAGAAAAAAAAATTAAAAAATATTTTTGGAAAAAATTAAATGTTGGTACTCTAGAAAGGGGTATTGCGTGCGGGCAGTTCGAATTTTTCATCTAAAAAATCGTACGATTTTTCTCTACCGAAATATTTCGAAAAAAGTTGAATTTTTTTAAAAATTAATTGTATATTGATTTTAAAATTTTTATTTGTACGTTGGTAATATTTAAGTGGATTTCTCTAATCATTGTTTCGGTAATAAAAATTAAAAAAAAAAATGTCAAAAATATAAATTTTGAAGTCATAGGTCTTCTTCTTCTTCTAGTAGTTCCTATACCCGTTCGGGATGTTGGCAACCATATTAGCTATCATCACCTTATTAACTGCGGCTTTGAACAACTGTGTGGTGGTCACTGCAAACCAGGTTCTGAGATTCTTTAGCCAAGAGATTCTCCTTCTTCATACAGCTCTTTTTTCATCCACTTTGTCCTGCAAGATATTTTGGAGTAATCCATATCTGTCTGTATTTCTCATCACATGACCGAGGTATTGGAGTTTCCGTACTTTGATGGTGTTTAGAATTTCTTTCTGTTTATTCATTCTCTGTAAAAACCGTTTCATTTTTGGCACGGTCTGTCCACGACACCCTTAGCATCCGGCGATAGAGCCACATCTCAAAGGCTTCCAATCTTTTACTTGTTGCCTCGGTAAGTGTCCACGACTCCACCCCATACAACAGAACTGAAAACACATATCAACGTAGGAATTTTAAATATTTTACTCATATTTCCGAACATTGCTCTGGCCTTCTCAATACGGATCTTTATCTCTTGCGCGTTGGTCATTGATATTGGTGCCAAGGTACGTGTACCCTACGGTACCAATTTCCGGAATTCAAATGGCTTTACTTTCCGAATAATTCAAAATATTCGGTCACCGTGAGACCCAGAGCTATATCCGATTTTGGATTTTGGGTGATATATAGACTAGTTTGCGCCAAAAAATCCCCATATTTGAGCATATTGAGCCCTCAAAGTTCGAATTTTGAGGTTAAATTATTGGTCTAAAATCGCGAATTTACCCTCCTACTTGCCCGGGTGAAAAATAAACGCAGTACGCAGTGACAGGGTTGCCAAAGGTTGCACATTTTCTTATTAGGTGAGGGCAACGAATTAATGAAGTGAAATATATATAATATATTTAATTTGTGCATATTTCGTTTAGTTAATCTTTATCATTCTAGTAATATTTCACTTCACGCATGGCCCTCCGCTCGCTCCGTTTTTATAGACAATCTCTTCATTCTCAAAGTTTTTGTAATTTGCTTTTGACATTTAAATAAATCAACTTTAATTAAAAATTGTGTTGCATCCAAGAAAAGGTCTCCAACAATGTGTTTCATTGGTAAACTCTGTGTGTCGTTGCATTCATTGACATGAATAAGAGAAAGAGATAGATACATCATTGTGCACCATTTTTACTAATGAATTTACTATGAATAAACTACAGCAAACGTCTTAAAAATAAATGTGGCAATGTGGACAATGTGCCTAGTGAAAAATTGAAGTTTTGGCAATTATGACAAATGACAGTGGCATGATCAGTTTACGGCCGAGGCCCGCTTTTGTACCTTTCGGCTTCAAGCAACAAAAATACCCTTCATCTAGCGAATCCAGTGCCAAGGAAACCCACCTAAACCTCCAGCATCACCATGACCTCTCCCGGTTCGGCTCGGTGCTTTCCCGTGAGCGATCGACAAAACCTGGCAACTGGCAACCGTTATAGCGGGGAAAAAAGACCTTCATATTTTCCTTCATTTCAATAGCAAATTTACATGTTACATAATATTACATGATATGTTTTCTCTTATGGCAATGTTCCAAAGGACCGCGGTATAGATATACAATTTCGAACTAGAAAATTACCACAAGCATAATCATAATAATTCCTGATTTATGCGCCATCCAACGGTCTATGCTCCAAATCTTGCCTAAGAACTTCCCTGGCCAGCTTATGCACTCTCTTACGTTGACTTATTCCCGAGAATTTCTCCCACTCAAAACGTACCTGTATATTTCTCTACCTTAAGTTTGCGACAAGCTCTTGTATAATTACGGCAGACTTCATTTTGGAGTCATAGTTATTGACCTCTTCTACTGCTTGCTTGTTGTCGCTGTAGAAAATCAACGTTATTTCCGGTATGTGGTTCCTTGTTATATAGAGCTCTGCCCCGGTTAGTCTATGATGCAAAATGCCATGTAGCTCTGCCCGTATTAGTAGGGTATTATTGCCGGTTTTGGACCAAATTAGGGATACTATTTAGGGATACTATATAATTATCCCCCTACCTAACTTCATACCGCTCGTCCCCCCACCTAACCTCACATTTCAAGTCCCCCTACCTATTTTCAAACCATTATCCCCCTACCTAACTTCACATCAATATCCTCCCACCTAATTTCAATTTGTAAATTCCTCCCATCACTCCTCATCTTTTTAAATAGGAACGCTACAATTTTCGATCATTCATTATGTCAGGACCCGTCGATCTGGGATGAAAGGAACTGTGAACCATTAGAACACATTGCTGTGCTACGCCATCCTCAGATATCAGCACCAGTTGATTTCTCTTGGGATGAGGGATTTTGCGAATCTTATAAACCATTAGAATACGTGTTAAGTAATCCAGTTCTTCGCTGTTTACCACCAAAGTTGTTCACGAGTGCAAAAAAGAAATTTCGAGAAGAGAAAAGAAAACGATTTCAAAAATTAGAAGCTAAACAACAAAATCAACCATCTCCACCTATTGAGAACAAATCATCAACGAAAATCGCCGGCTACACCCGTTAGGATCCATAACTATTAAAAAAAAAATGAATTGTTGCCCTGGTGTTAATGGAGAGAGACAGTTAATAGAATTTACCTCTGAAGAACTGAAAATTATTCCGTTGGATTACTTAATCAAAACTGCAAACCCTCTCGAACTATTAAATATTTGGGGAAAATTGCCAAGTGCATATAAATCCGACTTTAATCTACAAATAAAACTACCTTGCTTTATTCATTACAACAGCCCTGTCTGTCGCACTGAAATAGATGGCGCTCCCAGCTCCCAGAGTAATTGTGCATTATGTAATAAAAGATCGAAAATTGTAGCGTTCCTATTTAAAAAGATGAGGAGTGGTGGGAGGAATTTACAAATTGAAATTAGGTGAGAGGACATTGATGTGAAGTTAGGTAGGGGGATAATGATATAGTATCCCTAAATAGTATCCCTAATTTGGTCCAAAACCGGCAATAACACCCTACTCGTATTACACTCTTACCAACGTCTTTTGACAGGTCGTTATGCAGTACGCATCTCCATGCTCCATTACAACGCCCAATCCACATGTCTCCTCTTTCAGCGCGGCATCCCAAATCTTAATCGTCTCTCCATTTCTTTCTTGTAGTTCTCCTATGGTCCTGGGCGTGCGTCTCTCTATTAGGATTCGTCGGGCTTCCTCTGCCTTTCCTCTAAGCACCGCTCTCCAGTGATGCTTCCTCATATCGTGCAATTGCTTTGCCTCAATCCAGATTGGTGGGGTACCATTTATGACTTGTAATGGCACGGTTGGGACGGTCGACTACGCTCGCTCTATTCAAACCCATTAGGATCAGCCGTTATGTTGTCTCAGGCTGCCTTCTTACTCTGGAGTCCTCGGCTTTTGCTCCCCATATCTTAGCTCCAGAAAGAATTGCTGGCTTAAGGATTCTTGCTACCTCTCCTATATTTACTCCTTGGCGTTTCAAGAGGCCTCTGATTAACATAGTTGAATCCGTTAATTTTGCCCTAACGTGTTTGACATGCTCCAGAAACAGGCCCTATCAATTACAACACCGAGGTATTGGATAGTTTCCTTGGGTAAAGTTTTATGTCCGTGGTATGTAAGCCTGGGTTGTCTGGTCATGCCAGCATGTGGAACAAATAACACCTCCGTTTTTTCTTTGTTATATCATAGTTTATTGCCCAATTCCCATTGTGTCAATCTATCCCACAGGTGTATCCAGTTCCTTTCGTGATCTACCTCTAGTTAAAATGATCTGATCGTCTGCGTATGCCTGCGAGACCAACCTTCCACATTCATCCATTCCAACATTCATCTCCCATTCCTCTTTCAAACTTTCCATACCCTCAAACCATTCTTCCATTATTAGCAACCACAAGGTTGGTCCCTGGCTAGATCCCTGTGGATATTCCTTGTGAACGCGTTCTTTAAGTCTAGAATTACCACTAATTGTGTTCTTTTAGGTGCCTTTCCGGTTGTAATGTCGTGTATAAGCGCCTCAACTGCGTCCACAGTCCCCATTCCCCTTCTGAATCCAAACTGTTTATCTGACACTATTTTTCGTGCCTCTATCTCTGTTTTATCGAATAGTTTCTTCATTTGTGGCTGGAGACTATTTGGTCGTAATACACCATTTCCGGAATCCATACCAATCAGCATTCTGGAAATATCCTCTTTCTACCGCACACTCCGATAATCCTTCCAGCCTTTTTTTCCATCCATTCTCTCGATTACATATTCTATTTCCCAGTCTTGTATTTCCATAGGCTCAGCCTTAAGTCCTTTAATCATTTTATCCGTCTCCTCTAAGTCTGCCACTTCCTCAGTCGTCGTTCCTGGGTGGTATTGTTCGATTAGGTTCCATGGGCTTTCTTTGGACATATCGTTCAATTTTATTGTTCATTGGTAGGGTTATTTTCTTCTTCTTTATTACATCTTTATATTTACGTCTTTGTGCCATCTATTTAGCTTTGTCCTCCTGATTTTCATATTTGTTTAATTGGCAGATCCTTTTTAACCGTTGGACCTCCCTTTTTTTCTGCTCTAAGTCCTCACCCCACCAGTCCACCCCATCTATCACTTTAATTTTGATTTTTCTTGATCCTATTTTTTGCAATTCTGTCACAATTTCTTCAATATTTGTCTCAAATTCGGCGTCCATAACTTCTTTAATACTTTGTAGGTCCATTATCTGTAACTCCTGTTTAATCAGATCAATGCTCCTATCTGTGACCATTTCAATCCATCTTCCTAGTTTCCTTTTCTTTACATTGGTAGATAACTCGTAAGTTATGTATAAGTGATCACTCAGCGTCTCCTCTTCAAGTACTCTCCAGTTTGTAACCAAAACTTTTTACTGAGCGTTAAGTCTATGAAACTTTCTCCCCTCGTCGATCTGTATGTTGGTGTTACTGTACTATTATTGATACTTGCCCCGTTGTTTATGGTTCATTCCAAAATTCTCTGTCCCCTCAAGTCCGTTGTGTCACCACCCCATACACTATTTGTAGCATTGAAACCTCCTGCCATAAGGAATAACGCCTTGTTTTCAACAGCTCCACATACTTCTTCAAAGCGAACGTTAACGTCTACAGTGCGGTAATATACAAATTTTTCCCCTCAGCCCCTTTAATTTTAACCATAACACAATTAGGGCTAGTTGCTCTCAGCTGCTGTTCCCCTTGTATCGAGTCCCTCATTATTATTGCAGCCTTCGGTTTCTGATCACTATAAGTGGTATATCCCTCGATTGTCTTCATTTTGTCATATGGCGTATATAAATTATTACAGAAAAGCTGATGAGGCAGTAAAGAAATCAAATACACACTCAACCTTAAAGGCATACTTAAGAGATAAGAAAGTTCGATAAACTAGTATTATCGAGATAACCGATAATGTAGCTTGTTCAATGATCACCGAGAAATGTGCAACTATTGCATTAATTGAAAGAGTGAAGTGGGGTGATTCAGAAACAGAAATACATAAAAAAAAAATTAGGACATAACGGCTGAGGTTATTCCAAGGCTTGGATTTCTTATGCACTATGCTTTAACGATATTTACATTAAAATTAAAACCACTGTCACCAGTGGCGTCGAAAAGCTAATTTACAAACAATTATGTGTCTTCGTAACGAATAGAAACTTATGGTAGAAAATACGGTATTTCGGTTTATCCCGAAAATGTCGTTAAAGGAGCCCGGGCATCGATTCAACGAGTTATTTTTATCCCCGAGATCGGTCCCCGAAGGCTCGCTCGCCCCGGTCCGACCCTGGCGAAGCCGTAAAACGTCAATTTTTATGGCCATCTGAAGAAAGAGAGCTCAGCAAAGAGCTGGGGACGATTTATTTTAAATCTGGACAGGTTTTAAATCGTATTCTTTTCCTTGCCTGCAAAGGGAAGTTTCGTGATCTAGATATAGGGACCATGAGTGCAGTATATTTAAGATATCGTATATATTTAAACTATCCAAAACGATTATCTCGCCTGGCAAGGCGTTAAAATTAAACACAAATATTAGCTGGAATTCTAAAAATACTATCACATATTCCGAAAAAGCCTATTATTTACCTGCACCCGTAACGAGCCATAATGACGGGCTCTAAAGCACGGATTTAAACGACAAATAATAGATTGTATCGCGTACCTTTCTAGGTATTCCTAGATAACAGATTGGCCACCCGAGGCTGTAGGGTCGTTGGCATTCGGATCGAGATAAAACTAGTTTTTTAAAAGCTGGATGTATCATTTTAACAATAACCTTCTTGAAAATTGAAAATGATATATATTATAGGTTTATTAGGATAGTATTTAGGATACTGAAGCAGTCGTCGTTTTATCGGGCCACTAAACTAAGGTGAAACTCCTCCTATATCCTATTTAATTCACATGTCTGAATTTCAGCCCCCGACATTGAAGTCAGATTGTGCAACAACGTAGCTTAATATAACGAAGGCGCGCAACATCGCCAATTACGCCACTAAAATTGCGCCAAACATTTGATCTGAACGAATGTATTGAACATTAAATAAAATCTATATTATTATAAATCTGCAAGTAAGAGAAAATGAACTAAAAATAAAACAAAAATTCAAGAAAAACCGCGTAAAAATTTGCAATACTTCAGCCTCCGACATCGTTGCCAAATTGCATAACAGTTACTTAAAAAAACTGCCATTTTTCAAAAATTAAGTTATCTGTGGTTTAAGTAGACCGCTTAAAGCCAGACGGCCTATTATGAACACTCCAGCGTATGCTCTACCCATTCAACTGGTGGTAATTCCTGATTCCAAAACATATTTGAAAAATTGAGACAAAATTTGCTGTTTTTCAGCCTCCAGCATCGCTGCCACATAGTGCAATAACATTGCTTGGAATTAGTGAAGACATAAGCTCGGCGCAACAGCGTTAAGTAAGCCGTCTTCGTTTAAACTATATCATTAAGCGAGGCGAAGCATATTATACATTTCCTATTGTTAAAGAGACAAATGAATATCAAAATTGAACTTACTGATGGTAATTCAAGTATCGGGATGATCGCATGATTCATTTTTAAATTAAGCTCAAAACACTGAGACAAATTCTGATGTTTTTCAGCCTCCAACATCTTTGCCACATTGTGCAACAACATTACCTGAAATTAATGGACAAAACTCGGCGCAACAGCGTTAAGTAAGCCGATGCTAATGAATTCGTCTTCGTTTAACCTATATCAATAAGCGAAACAAAGCATGGTGCTATTGTTAAAGAGCCAAATGAATATGAAGATTCAACTAACTGATGGTAATTCAAATATCACGATGATCTCATGGTTCATTTTTAAATTAAGCACAAAAAAATTAGACAAAATCTGCTGTTCTTTAGCCTCCAGCATCATTGCCACATTGTGCAACAACATTGCCTGGATTTAATGAAGACATAAACTGGGCGCAACAGCGTTAACTAAGCCGATGATATTGAATCCGTCTTCGTTTAAACCACGGCATAATAAACAATATCATTAAGCGAGATAAAGCACAGTATACATTTCATATTGTTAAAGAGCGAAATGAATATAAAAATTCAACTAACTGATGATAATTCAAATATCGCGACGATCTCATGATTAATTTTTAAATTAAGCACAAAAAATGAGACAAAAATCTGCTGTTTTTCAGCCTCCAGCATCGCTCCCACATTGTGCAACAACATTGCCTAAAATTAATGAAGACATAAGCTGGGCGCAACAGCGTTAAGTAAGCCGAAGCACAGTATATATTTCCTTTTGTTAAAGAGCGAAATTATTATGAAAATTCAACTAAGTGATGGTAGTTCAAATATGGCGATCCATTTTTAAAGTAAACACAAAAAAGTTGAGAAAAAATTTGCTGTTTTCCAGCCTCCAGCATCGTTGCCACATTGTGCAACAACATTGCCTGAAATAATGAGGGAATAAAGACGGCGCAACAGCACTAGGTAAGCCAATAAAAATTAATCTATCTTCGTTTAACTGTTATATCATTAACGAGATGAAATCTAAATTTCCCAAACGAATACAAAAATTCAACTAACTGATAGTAAGTAAAATATCGCGATCATCTCATGATTCATTTTTAACCTAGGCATAAGCTATTGAGACAAAACCTGCCGTTCTTCAGCCTCCAACATCGTTGCCAAATTGTGCAACATGCCTAAAATAATGAGGAAATAAACTTGGCGAAACAGCGGTTAGGTAAGACAATTAATCTCTTTGTTTAGCTATTATACCGAGACGAAATATACATTTTCCAAACGAATGTAAAAATTCAAGTTTTTTGCTTTTTTTCAACTTTTTTTTCCTAGAGCATTTTTTTTTCTTTCAATTTTCACCTTCCGACCTGTTAGCTCAACTCCATCGCCGAAATCGCGTATCTCTAACTTTTCTTATTATATTTTTTTCTTATTTCCTGTTATAATACTTTTATTAACTTTCCGAACAGTTTTTTATCTTTTTTTTCAATTTTTTTCGAAAATGTGTGGGTATTCGAAGAGGGGGGGAGAGTACAATTCTCCCCGCTATTTTTGTACAGGATTCTCATTTCACCCCGGCTACATATCCTGAAAATGTTAGCCCTCTAGCTGAAACATGCTTCATTACAGTGTTTCACATTAATTTCCGTTTCATTTTTCAGCCTTACTACCCTCGCTTAAGAAATTTCACTACAAAAATGAGACAAAATTTATGATGTTACAACCTCCAACATCGTTGCCAAATTGTGCAACAACGTTGCCTGAAATAATGAACTCATAAACTCCGCGCAACAGCATTAAGGAAGCCAATGAAAATGACTGTCTTCGTTTACTATATATAACTAGACGAGACGAAATATACATTCCCTACTGTGTTTTATGCCTCATTTACATTAATTCAATTGTAAATTACGCTTAGAAATTGACAAATCGCTTGGTACCCGATTCAACAGACATCAATAATTTTTAATGTTCAGTGTCTACGAATTATTAGAACGCATCCCAGAGTTCAGAGTAATCGATGTACCGTTCAAATAAACAAAAACAAAACAGCTCATTTAACCTTCATTCACAATTGCAATTTACCTAATATTAATAATAATCCATTTTCCGGCCTATGCATTACCCATTAATTAGGCAAACAAATATCGTATTTCAATAAATATTGGCTCGACCCAAGGATATTCGTTTCGTTCTCAGTTCAGTTTCTTTGGGCTTGACCACAGACAACAACACGGTATTAACGCGAATTATAAACCATAACCAATGTGAAAATTTTTTGGGCAAACTAGAGGCCCCGAGGACGATGCCAGATTGTGCAACATGGCGACTTGGAATAACGAAGGCGGCGGTAGGTCAAACCTTACTTCACTTTTTTTTTGACGTTGACGTCGCAATTAATTCGTTATTATTGTTTGTATGTTTGTTGGAAATGTTTCAATTTTAAATTTAAAAAGTTGATACTTTCGTTATCGTTAACTCCATCCACAGCCCATATTAACATTAACTTAATCTATTCAAAAAGGTAATGATTTTTCACTTCATCTATTATGTCTATAAAATCAAAAACTTCCAAATGGACTGACTATAACTGAATTTAGTTAGAATCTTCTATAACTTGCACTGAACTAATGAATAATATTATGAAATATATATGGAATTGTATAAAATGCTTCCTTGGTTATTGCTGAAACATGTTTAAGACTGCTTCAGACGAGACGACCTAGACCCATACTTTGATTATTGGCCATATTTTGACCTATGATTCACTAGCCAAACCAAAACGTTACAATTCAACTTAAGACTCGCCGAATGACCAGTATTAAAAGTTTGTATACCTACAAGGAAAACGACAGTCATTAAAATTTGCATATTATTACGTTCGCCCGGTTTTATTGCTAGATGTTCGATCCCGTTCTAAAGGTGAACCTTGTATATGCGCACAATGACTTTATTATGATAAATTACATAAATTATGTTATGGATACAGTTTTTAACTTCACCAAACCCTTTAAAATTAATACTTAAAATGGCTACTTGTAAATAAGTAATCTCTACTTTTAATCATTCTTTCTTTAGTTTATTGAGTTAATGTTATATCAAAAGTGTTCAAAGAGAAATAAATACTACAATAATTTATGTGTACTTGATTGAATCGCATAAGCGATCATTGTGATGCTTTTGAACTCTACTTCCAGGCTTATTATAGGGATCACAGAGACATACAGACTTCAGGTGCTTCAGATATACCACTCATTACCATCCATGTCCTATACTGACAATTTTCAGGGGAGTGAAATTAAAATAAGGTGCTGGTCCCCATGATATTCCACCTGTTCTACGTACCTGCAAGATATTTGAAATCACTTTTGATAGGGGGTGATTTTCCTCACTGCTGGAAGAGGTCAACAGTTTTTCCAATACACCAGTGCATAAACCGGAGACAGAGACAGTTTTATCTACAATACCATATCAGAATTTTTGCAATTTTTATAGAAAAATAGTGCCACCAACCTATATATTCCCTAATACCTCCTTCCACTGGCCAACACAAAATGGCCAGCTTTCATTGCGTAGTACACTGTAAGCTTTATTTTCCTTTTAGCAAAGAAACATTTAATAATGGAAATGAGACAATTAAGAATATAGCAATAGTTATTGGTTTCTATATTAACTTAATAGATAGATTAATTAATAGGCATGTGTTTAGACGGATCATTCGTGAATCAGGATGAAAATACAAAATATGTCTCGATACTATACAATCCTCATTATATTGGAGAATTCCAAAAAGAACAAATTGGAAAATTTGAAAAAAATTGAAGTTATGAAATTATATGCATGAATTGTAACCAAAAGTATGTTGGGCACACTAGAAGGTCTATACAAACGAGATTCAAAAAACACAGTATGATAGAACAAAAAATCTAGTGTTGCCGAGCATGCTTTTGATAATAATCACAGAATAACAATTAAAAATTTAAAATTAATTCAGAATATATTTGATAGGAGATTATTAGACGCATATAAAAGTATGGAACTCATTAAATGTAAGAATAGTTCAAATATGAAGATAGAGGGCCTATTCCATATAGTCCTTTGTATTGGTTAGTCGAGCGTGACATTTTTCTTTTATGCGAGCATGCTGTTTAGGGTATCTGTTATGTTGTTGACTAGAAGTTTTGATGTTTCATCCAATGGTAAGTTGGATCCCTTTCCTTATCCATCAAGTCCAGCTGATATGCGAGTTAATTAAATTTTCCAAAATCTCTTATTTCCTTTACTTCAATTTTATATTTCGCTTTTTTTCCCTAAATCTACAATTACTATCAAATAGTCAGCTATTTTAAATGTTAAAAGTGTGTTTCAAATTCAATTTCTTTAGTGTTAGTTGTCAAATCTTAACTGTCTTTGATACTTGCATAATGAAGCGATGCATCTATACTTGTAAAAACCAACTTTTTCTCCAATCGGTATGCTCGAATCATTGCCATAACACCAGGAAAAAGCAACCGCTGCTTCAAAATATGCATAAAACAGCCCTCTAATAAAAAAAATGAGCGAGTCTGCTAGTACTCTAGACACATGATACAATTCTTTGTATCATGCTCTAGACACTCATGTATAAACATATCCTATATCCATATGCACAAATATTTGAACAGCCCTCGTAAAATCACTGCGCGTGGTTATAATGTCACAGCGGTTTACGCATTTCCGTCCCCATCCGCTTGAACATTTCCGTCCCATTTGCGAAGATTTACCCTAAGATGTTTACACATCAAAAAAAGTCGAGTGGAACATAGTGTTAGAAGTGAATACTTCTTTACCGATTCCATGCGAGACGAAAATTTCATAGCGTGTCGTGATGCGGCCTTGAAAAATCACTCTCATGCAGCCAAAGAAGTATTCATTTTTGAAATGCTCAAATAGCTGTTAAATTATAACATTCCGTTCAAAAGAATTTTGTAAATACGTCCAAGCGAAAAGATGTAAACGCGGTTCGTGTTTGACTCAGGTCTATGTAAACGTACTTACTAAGACGCCGCTTTGGCCTACGATCTACTCGACCGAAATGACACCCCGAAAAAGTGCCTACTACGCTGTCTTAAAAATGAATCAAGTCGGTTCGTCCCATATATTTCTTTTTAAGTATATGGTTCGTCCCGAGATCGGTGTGTCATATTGCTGTCTCTTTTTAGCATGTTGTTACGTCAATAAAGAAATTAAACTGTACTGATCTGACATTCAAAATCGAATTTCCCGTAATTTGTTTTTTTTTGTAGGGAGTTAGTAGGGAGAGGGACGCCGAGGCCGAGAATGAAATGAAAATTATGTGATTGATTTGTAAGGTTTCTGAAGAGTTTTCATACATGATTTGGCAGCTTTAGAGTAGTAAGTACATTGAACTTTGAATTATGATGTTAATACATAATACCGCCTCCATAAGAGAGCCATATACTTTATCTTTCGCCCGCTCTTAAGTTAGCCGATTCAAGAACTGAGGAGCAAACAATGCTGCGATGCCACTCAGAATTTTATAAAGGAAGCACCAATCACATCCTCCGAACCTCCAAGAGCTGCAATCCCAAGAACCCCCTAATATCATCCTAATTATATTCCTCCTCACAAAGAAGATCCAGTCTAATACTGACAACCCGAAGAAATTTGTTCTGTACTGTCTCAATTGCGGCCTTGCGAGACGAAAATTTCATAGCGTGTCGTAACGCGGCCTTGAAAAATCGCTCATGGGGCCAAAGAACTATTCACTTCAAAAAATATTCAATTTAATGCATGTAAATATTTCAATTTTCTGAGTAATGAATGCGATCACGTCATCTCCCATTCTCAAAACGTATAAGCAAAACATGTTGATTCTCTTGGAGGAAAATTACCAAGGATCATATGTCTTATCAGAAGCCTTAGTGGGTGTGTCATGATACCTACTCTGTTGGTGGCTTATTATGGTTATTTTTCCTCCAATATGACATAATATGCTGTACTCAATTGGGGCCATTCACCTCATGCCACATCAACTGGCTTGACAAAAAAAATGTCAAAATCTGAGTGAAACTTCGAGATTTCTTCATGAGCTTTATGAGTTGAGACCTTCTGCAAATTTAAAAAGCTATACTGACAACTTCAAAACAACTTTTGTTAGCTAAAAAAACAGCGCATACAAATTACATTGTAAACTCATGCAACATCATTAAATTTTCATGGAATGTGATTAATTCATACTGACTAAGTAATACTACCCAAAGGGACAGCTCACTTAGCGCTCAAGAACTTAACAACTTTTTTGCAGGAGTTGCTGAGCAGGTACTTACACTGCTACCTAATGCTGGAGACACCTATATACCTTGACTTTCTTGCTGATCTCCACCCAGAGTCAACATTTGCCTTTAAAGAAGTAAGCCAGGTACAAGTGAGAGATGCCATAAATAGTTTAAAGAACAAAAATAGTCAGGATATCTACGGCATGAATATACCATTGATTAAAAAAATACAAAAATCAGCTTGTTTCATCAATAACAAAATTAATAAACACTATTATTAGAAATGGCATTTTTCCCTCTCAATTAAAATGTGCCAAAGTGATACCTGTCCTCGAAAAGGGCTTTCTCAATGATCCCTCCAATTACAGGCCTGTTCTCTGATACCTGCTATTGCAAAAATATTTGAATTGGTGCAAAGAACCAACTCTATGAATATTTCGAAATCAACAATCTTTTCTCTGAGGATCAATTTGGGTTCAGAGTGAAGAGGTCTACAATGGAGGCAATCGTGAGTATGCTTGAGTATCTTGCGAGGGTGTTTGAGGATGAGGAATATGTGTGTGCTTCCTTCTGCGACCTCTCCAAGGCGTTCGATTGTGTATCTTATGATGTTCTCTTACAAAAGCTGAAGTACTGTGGGGTGGATCATCTTAGCCTGTCTCTGCTCTCCAGCTACTTGGGGGGTCCAGGACAAAGGACCTTTTACAATGGATTGTTGTCCGACTTGGTCGAAGTCAAGCATGGGGTTACCCAGGTATCCATTCTGGGGCCCCTCCTATTCCTCATTTATGTCAATGACCTCTATAAAGTGGCTAAAAAAAATTAAAATGTGGCGTTTTGCAGATGACTCAACTGCGGCTAGGAGTGGGAGGAGTCTTGAGAGCCTGTTACTGTCTGCTCAACAGGACGAGAGCCTGCTTCGAGAGTGGTTTGTTGCAAACAGAGAATCATTGAACGTGGACAAGACTGTTAAGGTTCTCTTTGGCCTCAGACGGATTTCTGAGGAAAATCCAGCTGAAGTGAGGTTTTTGGGGGTGTACCTGGATCCAAGGTTGACTTTTGAGGGGCATGTTGATAAAATGGCTTTAAGACTCTAGAAATATATACCTTTTGCGAAATTTAGTAAAAATCCTTCCTTCTCAGGTATTAGTTCAATCTTAACAATTCCATCTAGGTATATATATGAATGTCTTATTTATGCACACAAAAACCAGCAACAATATATCCTGCATAACGCCTATCATAGTCATGACACAAGGCAGGGTGGTGGGATAAGAATTGGGTTTCTGAGGCTTCAAAGAACTCGATTCTCGTTTAACTATTATGCACCTCTATTTTATGACAAACTGCCTGCCCAAATTAAAAGTCTTGTCGCTCCGGGTTATGGCTCAAAAGTCAGAAACTTTCTGCTAAGAAATAGCTTCTATAAGTTTAACGAATTTTTAGATCTCAATGTAAATATAGGACTATTCTAAGTTTATCTGTATATTATGTGAATGAAATTGCCTGTACTTTAAGACAGTTTTGAGATCTTAATCTTAGCATTTTAGTATTAAGTTTTAGCATTAGATATATACCTATACTTTTTTTTTAATCTATGTTGTATGTTCAACGTTTGTTTTAACAATTTTATGTATTAATATTTTTTGACTGGAGGAATAATTTGTATGAATCTGAATCTCCCAAGAGAACAAAGTATTTTCTCAAACAATGAAACAATACTTAACTGGGAAGGCATTTTATTCTACCAGGAATTACTTCACGAATTACTTTTTTGACCTCTGATGTTGTCTTGATGTTGGTGTTGCATTAATTTCTGCCTGTCTTGAAGTGCTGCTGTATTGTGTATAATGCATGTTTGCATATTAGATAATATTTTTATAATTCATATATTCTTGTAATTTTATAATAAAACATGTAATGTGATAGCAAAGACAAATGATTGTCTTTGGTGATAGTTATGTTTTAATTGAATTTTATATACATAGTCTAATTATTGGATGTCATATTCGACTTTACTCGCTGCTGACCTGTATAAACATGCAGATTTTTTTTGCCGTATAAAACTAAGGAAGGGATTTACGTCCGCACTATATATGTTCGCACTGCTA
Organism: Pissodes strobi; assembly: GCA_016904865.1. NCBI lineage: Eukaryota > Metazoa > Arthropoda > Insecta > Coleoptera > Curculionidae > Pissodes > Pissodes strobi. The sequence continues at coordinate 404,911 of MU182181.1, read as the reverse complement.
TCAGCATCAGTATCAGAAGGGGTGGCCCCTAAGGCCTTGCACTTAGACCGCCCGTTGTGCCCTCAGCCCGCATTAGAGAATCTCCAGGATGCCGGTCTTCCTTAAGAAAGGGCTACTCCTCAGACTAGCACGACGCACTCTGGCATCTGGGTCGATCAGCTTCGCGCCAAAGAGTCTGAATCTTGCCCCCGCAAAGGCGGGGCATTCCGTAAGGAGATGGTATGGGGTCTCATCGTCTTGCATATACCATCTATATCTTCTCTGCAATTCTCGGCAGAGTCAGGTGCCGTCTAAGCCTTCAGTACCCTGTGTAGAATCCTACCAGTGTCTTGCACTTCTTCCTTGGTAGGCCCATCAACTACTATCTTAGCTATATTCAAAGCAGCAAAACTTTCGATGTAGTTTCAACCGACTGATATTTTAACTAAAGCAAGTGTAACCTAAGTTCTGTTTAGACGTCGTCAATGATCCGGATTTTACTTCCCATATTAATCCAAAAGCTTTTCCTGACAAAGTCCTGCCATTTTTTAGATGCTACATGGGTACTCTTATAGCAAAATATTTGCTTCCGTATCTATGATGACGTCGAGTAAAACTTACTTTTACTTAGTTAGAATAATTCTTAGAATAAACAGAAAAAGTAGGTATATATGTTTGCCAATGTTATACCAATACACATGTTCATTTCCATCCAGTTGCATGTTCTTATTTTTAATGTCATTAAACCTATGGTCCAGTTCATGAACGTCAGTTAGCAAAAAGAAAAACGTGTCTTGTACTGAAATATCAGCAAGGAATCCCATCACTCTACTCGACAACCCTCCCACAATTGTACAATAAAGTGAATTTAAATTGTCTGCATCAATATCACAATCATGTGATCCACTCTTTGTGCCACTCAAATCTCTAACAATATTCCAAGATTCCTCTTGTTTATTGTACCTTTTTTTATTCTGTTGCAAAAATAATAATAGATACGATAATAATAGAATCGACTATTGTCTCACTGCCTTCGTTGACAGAATGATGTACTAGTACAACAGATTCTATTCCGACTGTGATATTTTTAATAATTCTTTGCCAAAATTGAAGCGACTCATCAAATATTGTTGAATTTAGTGTTACATTATGTAGTTTCTGACTAAGTATTGTATTGTTGCGCAATTGTCCTCCTTAATGTCTATATCATTTGCACAGCATTGCTTTAGTTGGATGTATTTTCTATGTACCATTTGAAAGATTTATATTGTTATGTAGTGCATTGTTTGTTTAAATAAATAAATATTTATTTTTCTTGCCAGCTGTACCTGATTATAATATTCTTAGGCACACAGAAAAATTATTATTATTTATTCAGTTCAGTTGGCCAATACACAAATAACCAAGGTTATGCCATATTATAATTTTATATTAAATAACTACCTAATAAGGAAAAATAAAGATAAAAAATGTAAAATTAAACGATGCCACCTGAATGTCAACAATAATGAATTCTCCCTCCACCTCATTACGCAATTGACTTTTACAGTATAGCAAGTGTTATAATTAATTATTATTAATAATTAATTCAGTAGGTATGGGAGTTTTTCATCACCCAAGAGAGTCGCAATTTACGTCATTATTTTAAATAGAATGGAAATTAAAAGAAAATGCAACAAACATACGGTGTTTCCAATAAATTAAACCTGTCATCGTCGAACCAAAATTTACAGTCTTAGCCTCGGTGCAAAGAAAAATCGACCGTCTTGTATTTGCTAAATATTGATCTAAAGTTTTCAGTCGATTTTTATCGCGATTTTGGGTCGCGGCTCTGGAAAAAACCCGAGCCAGAACGTGCAAGCAAATACTAATAAAAAGAGAGAAAACGAAGGACCTCGCCATTTTACACCTGAGACCCTGAGATTATTCTCTTCGGCAAATTAAACTGTATTTATGTTTATATTGGGGAGGAACGAAGTAGAGAAGTCATTAGAAAAAGGTCATGGATTAGCCGGCGGCGCCCTGGTTTGTTTACGTTGCACCGTGAACGTTTATTTACCTAAGATATCGTCCAATTATTACTAAACGTACAGGTGAGAAATTCTTCCACTTACCTATGTTGAATTCTTGACTGTCGGACGCGGCCACATAATATCCAAGCACTAATACACACAGCACCCGCACTACAGGCATGTCTGTAAAATGTTTTTCGACGATTTAATCTGCACTTTTTACTCAATTTTCAATAAATAAACGCGAAACGTTAGAGAATACGACAAATCGTCATGGACGGGAAAAGAGTTGGATCTCAACTCCCCGGATTGCCGCGACGTAGTTGGCGCAATGGGCGGTAGAGGCGTTCGCGTCGGCCCGGTCGATTGTCTGAAAAGGGGGGAGTTGCAATACACATGGTGGCTCAAAAAATGACGTATTTTATGCATTTTGCGCTACCGTAGGTCATGGGAAATTAGTATTTTGTTTTTTGGACGCCTCAAGAGAAATATGGTATGGTTAGTTTTGTATACATAACAAGGTGATAATCCTCTCTGCTAGAAGTACACCAAGCTGGGGAAAAGGGGAACTGAAGACTTAGAACTGGCGCATTTGATTGAGAATGGAGATCAGTTCAAAGTGAACTGAAACCATTGTTTATTATGCGAAAACTGAGCTGATATTTCAGTTCAGTGAGCCAAAGTCAAATAATTCAAACATTAAATTGTGAAAATAATTAACAATTGACATTTAAATGCCATCTTTTACCTGAACCGATCTAAGTGATCCCGGTCCATTTTCGGTTAGCTTACAAGTGATCTGGATCAAGGAAAATAAACAAGATATTATACTTAGATCTGGATCACTCTTTTAAGTAGTAGGGAAAAAGTAATATTTTTGCAATCAGACACGAATCAGTTCAATAAAGTTCAGTTAAGGTGATATCAGACGGTTCACTTTTCGGTTCATTCGGACTCAGAATGCCGAAATCCAACACCGCTGGATTGGTTCACTAATTAATTCATTTATCACTTTTCATTCATTTAATGCCTAGACGTTTCATTCCATAGAAAAATATATTGTTTCATTCTTTAATGAAAGATGCTGAATGAAAGACAGAAATTAATAAAAAATGAACCGTCTGATATCAGCTTTAGATGGATCTGAATCTGAATTGATCCAAAGTAGTGAATCGAATGCGCGTATAATAAACACGCAAAGCTCAAGAATAATAAACTAGAGAGGATGGCTACTTCCCATAAGAGCCTATGTTTCACTACAAGCCTCTATTTCACTACTAGCCTCTGTTGCACTACTAGCCTCTCGCCGCGCCAGGGAGCCGTGATCCCAACTTCTGCCGTACCTTTGTTTATATAGGCCGTACTTACCGTACCGGCTAATGGCGGTACATGCGTTGTTTAATGTTTACATTTGTATTTTTACATTTTCACTTCGTACAATGCCCTCCGCTTGCTGCGAGACGCAACCAACAAAAACTAACCCAAGGCATGCCAAAAAACTAATTAATTCCATTAAAAAAAAACTTGCATGGACCGGGCGTCCTGGGGACGTTCTGGGGCGCGAGCTTCACCACCTGAGCCACCCTCTCACATTCCTGCCTTCCTCAAAAAGTGTTATACAATACAAACGCGTGAAGTGAAAAAATGTGTAAACAATATTGTCGAGCGGAGTTCGGGATGAGGCTCCCCTTCAACGGCGAGACGCTAGTATGTTCATTTACGTTGCTGTGACGTTACTGCGCGACGAACGGCCTTCGTTTCGCCATTGCTGCCATTGCTTCTTCTATGTTTTCGCTGTGTTTTTAGCTTTTTTAGTGATATTTTCGGATGTTTTAAAACCATTGATAGTTATGTTTTGGTACTTTGAACATTGAGAGACTTAATATTTATTGTATTTTTCGTTTGATTCTAAAGATAATTCCATAAATTGAAGATTAAAGCAGAGTATTTTTCAATGTAGTGTTTTTATTGATTTTTTTATTAAATAGGGTGAGAAAAACTGAAATTATTTTTAAATGTAAGCAAGTCTTGGAGGAATAATAATATTTTACCTAACGTTGTTGAGAAGTTGTTAAACTAAGGGTTTTATTACTCAGTGTGTCACTTGGTTATTTAAGTTTTATACAATATTTAAAAAAAAGTAGGTGTGTTCACATACATACACTGGAAAGTGATTCTTATTTATACATTATATAAGTTTCTTAGATTGTAACCATGCGCATAGATACAAATATATTTATTTGTAGAATAAAAGGAATTTTTAACTAATTAATTAATGTTCAACTTTTTTCTTTGGATATTATATTTTAACATTTTCTGAGAAGCAATTATTAAGCTTTTCCAAATTATGCCTTCTTTTTTGGCGCACACTGTATAAAAGAGTTAAGAAAGGTTTTATTTAATTTTTATCTATTTTTCTTTTAGAAGCTCATACTCTTAAGGATACTTTTCATGCGAAATTTAATAATCCTCGAATCGTTATACTGCTATTTACTTTTGGCTTATCCAAGTTTGCTTATACAAAAAGTTTAAAAATACATATATTTGCCATTTTTATTAATAAAAAAGGGTAATTTCATATGACATAGTTTAATATTATTATCCATTTAAAATTTTGAGCTGCAACACATTTTTATAAACTCTAACAAGAAAAATAGTCTTGTCCGTCCGTCTTTGCCATTATGTATATTAAGGCTTTCCCGCCAACTTCGTCGCGTGCCTACGTCACGCAGAGCAACTGTCAGTGAAAAAAATCCGGTTGATATCACCATCCTTCTTTAGTTTATTATTCTTAGGTCAGTACGTAATAACATTGAAATGCATGTAAACAAACTTACATGCATTTAAATGCGTCATAATCTTTGACAAGGGAAGGGAGTGGACAGATAATCTCGCTTTACGACAGCGCGCAGTACATGTGATCAAAAATCGAACGGACGCCATTAATAGGAGCCAGACATTCAAAGCGGCACCTCCGTGTATTTTGGTGACTTTTGTGGTGAAACTCAAAATACTTCAATTTGTCCATAACAATATAGTGTTTTGTTGTGCTTATGGCTGTAAAAGTCGCAATGACCGAAAGGAGCTTGGAATTACTTTTCACAGATAAATATAGTTTACACCTAGTTCTTGCTAACGCTAATATTTATTATAATTTATTTTCATGGTGTGAGCTGAGATATAGATTATTTCAAAATATGGTTACGAGTATACTTCAGGCTGCCTTTCTTTGTAATTTTATACTAGCTTTGTTAACATTTTTCAGTCACGATTGCTAATAAGAATCACATAATTCCCCTTGAAAATGGCCTGTCGCGCAGTTGCGTACATTGTTTTGATGTTTTAAGGAAATATATTTATTTGTTATATTTCAATCATTGCATTTTGTGATTTAAGCCAGTAATAGAAATATTATGAGTATAAAATAATATATATATAATTTAGAGACGAGAATGTATGACGCTTGTCAAATCGTGGAGCCAACCCGTAACAGAACAGCTGCCGGTTTTACCCGTCCACTCCCTTCCCTTGTCAAAGGTTTTGTTTTGTTATGTGTCCCCTTTCGGAGGACACTATGGCTCTGCTCTCAAATGATGCAATACGCCAGCACACCCCTCGTCCGGCGCTTAGATAGAGGCACAGCTACCCTTGTGCTTATGTTACACGTTATTCCAGTTTGAGGGGCCTTGTATTCGGGGTGGGACCATCCAGTATGACGGGCCTGTGTCCCTGGTGTTCCCGACTCTAATAAATACTGAGCTGGCCGACTTCCAACGTTATAAATGAAAAGTCAGTATATTCGAACATGGAAAAACGATAGATTTAGAAAAAAAAATCGGTAGTTTTTAAAAGCATCAATACTACTATAACAAATAGAAAAATTTATTTAAGAATAGCGTTAAGAACTCACATAAAACAAACAAAAACAATTCAAAGTTTTAAATAGATAACATAAATAACTAATTGAGGATATGGAGCTAGCCGCAATACGGCAACTAATGAGCCTGACCAATAACGCAATGACTTGGTTTGCTTACTATTTAGAGGGTTTGTTTACTATTTTAGAATATTTCACTTCACGCATGGCCCTATAAATAGGTGCCGTAGAAAATCGGTAGATCTATCACTGCCGACTTCCATTAATACCAAGAACCGTAACGATTCTTGCCTTTGACAAGGGCTTGTCAAGGATTCTTGCATTAATATTTGCCAGAAACACGACTAATTGTAGCTTTGACCATATATCTATGAATCTATGGCTTTGACAAGGGAAATGTCAAATAATTGTAGGCTCAGGAATACGCTGTTGCCAAATTTACTCTAGTTGCTTGCATTCGTGCCATGTCTTCGTGATGAAATCAATTTGTTGCAACAGTGGCGGATTTACCCTAAGGCCCGGTAGGCCCGAGCCTAGGGCGGCCAGATTTAGGGGCGGCAATAAAATAATTTCATTATGTAGTCTATATGGTGGATGCTGAGAAAGGGGCGGCTGATAGCTTGGGGCCTAGGGCGGCCGAGACTGCAAATCCGCCACTGTGTTGCAAGAGCCTCGTGGTCGAGGGGTCTAGATGGTTAGGTCTCAATTCGGCGGCCCGGGTTCAAATCCCGTTGCTTTTTTTATTTTCTTTTTAGGGTTATGTTTCTAAACAGTTTTTCTTAATTTTGGGTATGTCTTGGGTTAGTTTTGGTTAGCACTTGGTTAGCTTCTGTTTATTGAGCCCCGTATCGAGCAAATACTGTCGGTAGCTACTGGTGCACTCTCACTAATTTTGCTTTTGCTGCAAATCTTCGATCGCCTGAGCTATAACAGCTGCCGCCGGCTTTTCATGAGGAAAGAACAGACCTCCATCGGTGTTGTCATATCGAATATGTTAATGATAGGTAGGTCATCAATAATGGTTTCCAAAATTAATATATGCCAAATTCATGTTTCTCCCACTACTTAAAATTGTGTAGTTATCCAACGCCTTCTAAACAAAAACGCCTGATTTCTAAATCAAAGATGGCGTCGCGCATAGGGTCGAGCTTTGTTAGTACAAAACATTAATTCATATATAAATTACTTTTGTTACTTTTTGACTTCAAAAAAGTACATACCTAAATTATTTTTAGTTAAATATTTCCCCAAGTAACAACAAAAAGGAACAAATTAATTATTATAATAAGTAGATTAACAATAATTATAATATGCTTTGATGTAAAAAAATACGGACTATAGCTATTAATTTTTAAATATATAGTGGTTTGTTTAAAATATATCTCCAAGTGTACATAAACTAAAACAAAAATACTTGTTAGATATTTTTTAAAGGCTGTTTAAACAAGACATGTAATGTGAAAAAAATAATGTTTACTTTTAAGGAGTTTTTGATTGGAAACAAATATTTCTGTTTTGTTTAAAAAATAAACTTTACAATTTTCAGAAAAAGTCAATTAAACCAGAGTTTAGGCATACTTTAATTAACACAACACGTACCTAAAACCACCCTACAACCCTTAATCAATATTCAATAATGCTACAAATAAGAAGTGTTTAGATTACTCAAGTGTATATGAGGTATTAAAATCAAGTTGGCATTATTATTGTAAAGCCACAGAATAAAAACCCATAAGGGCTTGTTTGTCTACTTCAGGCATACAGTATGTGAATATAAAATTTCAATTATTTTAGATAATACTAGGTATTATCAGCTCTGAAATTAAAATAGATATTTGTGAAAACACACTTTGTATCAGAGCAATCAGTTATTAACTGTAAACTTTAACTATTTAATTGCATAATGTGGAATAATTAGGAAGTTTATTAAAGTTTAGTATCGTTTAGAGTCTATTTTCAAAAACACAGGGCAATGTCCTTGCTATTAACACAATAAATTACTTGCTTTGTATAAATTGTTCATTGCCAATGCACAACTTTTGTTATTTTCAACATATTTTATGTTAAAAACTGGAAATATATCCTTTACAACATTGAGTTTCAGCCCCTCCGTGGGTGGCCATGTTAGCTACTGCTTTTCTTAGTTTCACGTCCTTTATAATTCAGAGGGTGTTGAGTCAGCCTGTCATTAAAATTTAGAAGCTGTCAAATCGACGAGGCTCTAGGGAACCCACTAACTTTTCGATGCAACGGACTCGGGCATGCGTAATGGCGGAACAAGGATAGATATAATAAGTTAGGTATTTAAAATTTTTACTTCACGCATGGTCCACTGTGGCATGGCTCTACGCTCGCTAGGGGGGGGATGCGGTAAACAACAAAGAGCCATTGTGATTAGGACATAATATATTATCTTAACAATCGTATTTCTTTACTGCCAAAATTTGAAAAATTATGTGGAGAAAATACGAAAAAAATTATTTTTTGAATGCAAAGGGAATTGAGCGCCAGATTCACGTACCCATTGCTGAAGCGGCTGTGCTTTCAAGTGCGCTTGAAACTGTTAATAATTTAGGACAAAGTAATATCGTTTCGCTTCAAATCTCTGACTCCCTGAGCAATAAAGTTGCCGAAAACCAGTTTAGTAGGAATATACGGATTTTTTAACAATACAAAATTGACGAAAGGACAGCCATCTATCGGCGTTGTCATATCGTAAAGGATAATGGTGCGTAAATCATCAATACTGATTTTCGATCATATTATTTGCTAACTTCATATTTCTCCCACTACTGTAAACTGTATAGTTGTCAATGTCAAGCAGTTGTCATTAAAAACTCAAAACTCAACGTGTTTCTTTTTTTGCTGTCTTTCGCGTTTGAAACAGAGAAGGTGAAACATGCCGCCCGTAAGTAAATATCAAAAAATTCTTAAAAACCAGTGATCATCCGAAAACAATTTTATAGTTTTAAGAAGGAAGTAATTGAAGGACAAGGCAATGAACCAAATTACTGATATATTTTTGTTGAAAGTGTTTAAATTCAGTTTTTATGTTTAGATCGTGTCTACTGCTACAGCAATATGTACAGTCATCATAAAGCCATTGCGCTTACGTACCTTAACAACCAGGATAAAATTGCTATAAATATTAGGTGGGACGACGACCCGGAACGAGTTTTGTTAAAATATTTAGTCTGGCTGAAAGACAACTAATTTTGTTGTTGATTCCAGACTAAACCGGCCGTAGCCGCGGGAAAAGCGGCCCCAAAAGTTGCCGCAGGAAAAGCTGCCCCGAAAGTTGTTGCGGGAAAGGCCGCTCCAAAAGTAGCAGCAGGAAAAGCTGCCTCCGGAAAAGTCGCCGCTGGAAAGGTTGCACCCAAAAAGCAGCAGTTGAGAGGCAAGGGCCTTAAAAAGAAGAAGGTTGCTCTGAAGTTTGTTATTGATTGCACACATCCAGTGGAAGACAGCATTTTGGACGTCGCAAATTTCGTAAGTGTTTTGCTTTTTATCATTTGAATGTCTAGTTACGTAAGCAGTCCCAGCTCCACACAACGATTAATAGCCTAGTTGGAAGTGGCGTTTAGCACTGCAATATTATAGCTGCGCCTCGCTATGTTTGCTAGTTTTGTTCATGGCTAGTATAATACAATGGCCAGCCACATGTTTTAATTTCACAAGATTTGTTATTGCTTTGTAGAATTAAATTAATGAATTAACATAGTACTCGTATGGCCATGCAACTATTTGATTTTCCTTCCTTAAGTATTCTAACCAAGTATGGTGCACTTTGATGCTATGGGAAAGCATACATCCATACCACTAGCCTTTTTATGCCTTGATTGCAAAATAATGTTTCTAAATATATATTTTCTATCTTTATAGGAAAGCTACTTGAAAACCAGGATAAAGATTGGTGGAAAGACTAACAATTTTGCAGGCGGAAAGTCTGCCCAGCATGCAGTCACCTTAGGCAGGGAAAAGAACACAAAGATTGTCCTCAATTCAGAGATTCCATTCTCAAAAAGGTACCATTCAATTTATGTACTATTTCAAATGCCGTCATTCTAATAAAATAAAAATCCACTGTTCGTAAAGTCGTCTGAATCCTTCATTTTCAATTTTTGATATATTTTTTTCTATTCAATTTAGCCTTAAATTATATGCCTGTAAGTTACCTAGTTTAAAAGTAGATAGAATTTGTGTAATATTTGTGCAGTTCCAGCTCCACACAACGATTAATCTAGTTGGATGTGGCGTTTAATACTGCAAAATAATAGCCGTACCTTGTTGATTGTTAGTCTCTTTTGTGGCTAATATGACATAATGTTCAGCGACACTCATATTATGTGTTGCGATATTCCTTACTTATGTTTTCTTATATACTTTGCTTGATCAAGCATTTATTGCTCTTATTCACAAACTTAACATGAATAAAGTGTTATATTGTTTATCTAAATCAGAAATGGTCACTCATTTATATGAAAATCGTTTGTAATTTCGATTTGCCAGTTATTTTTTCAGTTAATTTTTATTTGTTTGTGCAGATACCTGAAATACCTTACCAAAAAATACCTGAAAAAGAACAACCTCCGAGATTGGCTTCGTGTAGTGGCTTCTGGAAAGGACGCCTATGAATTAAGGTACTTCCAGATCAACAACCAGGAAGATGATGAAGACGAAGACGTAGAGTAACTTTTAAGTGTTTTTATAGATTGATAATACATTCATAAAAAAATATGTTCCTTTTATTTCATTTGGTATTTTACCCAGCATGAATGCAGCTTTTTAAAAGCAGTTGCGCATAACTTCCGGCTTTTTTTTTATATAGTTACCATGGACTGTACTTTTAAATTATTTCATATAAAACTTCAGATCAATCATGAAAACTTCAAGACATGGGATTGCATTAGCAGTGTTGTGGATGGCATGAGATTTTTATGCAAATTATGTTAAAACTTGAAAATCACAAGCAAAATATATATTATCCCTTCTGATTCATATCACAGCTTTGTATGTATAAGCTGTGATATAATCATGTAATCTTAAAATTTTTTATCAGAATTCTGGCGAACATGTTAAAAATTTGGTAATTGTGTGACAATCGGCGACACTGCACTGATGCATTAGGTGAACGGTTGTCTAGAGCGCCGACTACCCTTTCGATGCAAAAGCTGCGGACATGCGTAGTATCAAAACAAGAATCGGTATTATAATAGCTTTGCATGGCCCTCCGCAGAATCAAAAGAGAAACTGATACAGTAAATTAAGCCACTGTTCTTTATCTCTTTTTCTTTCACAGAATCTAGACAGGCGAACGTAGGTGGTGCAATCATCGTTTTCCTCGTGGCTGCCAAGTTTTCTCCAGTTTCTGTATATACATTTTGATGTTCTTTCTTTGCTAATGCTTGATTGAGAAACAAATACCTCTAATAAAAAAAAAAAATCAATTTGACAACGCTGCACCAGGTCGGTGACGAGCGCCGATGAGCCAGGTTTGTCATTTTTGTAGTGGCCGCTTTGTTTGGTCTACTCCGTCAAGACCACGTAGTAATATATGTGCCCTTGACTCCGCTCGCTACAGAGGCGCAACCAACAGACACTAGCCCAAGGCATGTCCAAAATTAAGAATAAAAGTAATAATAAACACAACATAACCTTAAAAAAGTAAACAAGACAGTCTTGTGACGTTGTGACCGACAGGCATAGAAATAGGACTCCTATTTCTATGCCGACAGGAATCGAACTTGCGGCCAGGGCCGTTGAAAGAATGTCGCTAGACCGCAAAAACTTGGGTAATTCTGATACATTCAGCTACTACGCATGTCCGCTTCTTTTGTATCGAAAAGTTAGTAGGTGACCTAGGCGCTTGTAGATTTTTGCCTTATTAGAGATGGGAAATGATTTAACGAGTATTAAAAAAGAATCGATTCACCATTTTTAGAAAGCGTTTGAATCCATAGCACTGCGTAAGACAAGTTTAGATATAAAATCATTGAATAGTCAATGACTCGAAATATGTAATTCATTCAAATGAAGGGTAGCAATTACGAAGCTACAGTACGTAGCAATGCAATCACTGAATCGTTGACCACTCATTTGAATCAGTGCGTTGGTTCGTTCAAATAAACGAATTATAGCAGTCCATTCCATTTCATAAATTGAATCATGTGAATCGATTAACTAGAAAGAATCGTCGAGCACATCTCTATTCCTTCTTTTGGACAGTGTTGCCAACCTGAAATTCTCTTTGTCCCTCCTACCTAGTATTTTCGGATAAAATTCCGTTTTTAGTTATGACTAATCCATAAGCAATGGTTTAGGTATATACTACGAGCCTAGTCGTATACTAACTGGTATGTGCAAGTCATGATTAGGATATTCAAAATTCCCTTCTAATTTTGGATCATAAACTCAGTGTTGCCAATACCAGGAATGCGTCCTCGCTAAAACTGATTAGAAAACGTGTCTAAATTTAAAAAAAATTGTGTGTGCTTAAGACCACACGATAGAAGTGAACACTTCAACAAGCGGGGTCATCGTTTGTCAGAATTTCGATCTGAGCCTTCGTTGCAGAAATACGAGCATTAAACGGTTTTCCCCAAAAATCCCCCCTAAAATTAGAGCGCCAAAAATAAATTTATTTTTAAATATACGGCACTGCCATTTACAATAATGTATATACAAATCCAAATATTACAAAAATATTAGTTGATTACATAAATCGAACGTTTTAGCCCTAAAGTATGTCTGTCTCACCGACCTCCATTTGGAGGTCGGTGGTCTGTCTACATATTACTTTATTTCCTCAATTATCACATTGTTGCTATGGGTAAACCAGGCAACAGTGTAAGAGGCCGGGAAATATAGGATCGATATGTAATTATTTAATTTACTGTGTAACATATGAGTATAGTTCAGGGTTATTTAAAATATGAAACGAAAAATTCTGAAGACTAAGTTAAAACATTTATTAAAAAAAATAAGCAATTATTTAATAGAAATACTTCATTCTGTTGAATTTTATTATTAATTAATTATCATTAATAAAATCGAAATATACCAAATAATCGAGATAATTTTGTATATATATTAAATAGAAAAGAGTATCTTTGTTATTTTTCTCCAGTGGAACAAGAATGAATTTTTATCGAATTATCGAGAAATTCACTAATCTGCGATAACAGATAGCGTCACTTGAATTATTATTAAGAAAGTCAATAATAAATAGAAAAAATATAATGCAATTATATTGCATTTATACTCTCCCATCCTACTCTTACCGTAAGTTATGGTTCATTAATTCTACCGTGGTTATGGCAAACGATTGAACTAGAGCTAGCCGCAGGCCGCAGCACGGCAACTAATGGGACCAATGAAACGTTACCTATTATTTCACTTCACGTATGGCCCTCCGCTCGCTTTGCTCGCTACGGGAGTGCAACCAACAAAAACTAACCAAAAGTAACCCACGACATGCCCAAAATGGCCACACCACTTGAAAACAATTCTTTGCACCGCAAAAACATGAATAAGCTGAGGGTTCAGTAGATGCTCTCCTACGGTTAGCCGTAAGTAAGCGATTGGGGTATCGTTGTCATTTTTCACCAATGGAACAAGGATACACTTTACTTCATCAATCCACCCTAAAAGAATATGTCATATGAAGTTCATGGCATCATTGACAGATGAATGATGACAGTTCAAGAGCACCTATTTGCAATGTTGATATTGTTGGTTTTTGTTTTAGTTTTTAACCGAATTAGTCATTTTATAATAAGGGTTAAGGAACAAGTATGGCGAATTTTAGAACCAAATTCCTAGAAGAAACGGCTAAAATTTTCCCAAAAGAGCTAAACTGGCAGCAATACATTGAACGGTACTTTCTTGTAACGAATGACCTTGGGCTAGGTTTTTGATTTGGAAAAATAAATAAGTAAAAAACAAACATAACCTTAAAGAATAATTTCGATACATTCGGCCATTACGCCGATACATTCGGCCAAGACGCACGCACGGCTTTCGCATCGAAAAGTTAGTCGGAGCGCTAGATGCTTGTTTAAAGTATCTCCACAGATCATATGTGACGCGGAACTTGGCACTGTTGCATTGGAGGGCCTATCTTCTGATAGGGATAGGATGTTGCCACACGTAAAATGTTGAGACCGGTGACGTTAACGAAAGCCAAGAATGAGAGGATAGATCGCTCTCTCCGTACCAAGGATGCCCAATGTGTAGTTCATATTAATCTTTTACTGGTTTTAACCGATCAAGATCAAAATTAAATTCAAATACATCATGTATCCACAAGCATCCATGTATTATCGTTAGTTGAAAGATTCAGGGTTGTTGTCGCGGTGTTTTTTCAATTCGTAAAGGCAAGATTTTTAAAAAATGATCAATTTTGGGTATGTCTTGGATTTGCTTCTGATGGTTGTGCTCCCGGAGCGATGCATGGTGCATTAATATTTCCAGGCACGCGGTACTACTTGATGCCCACCGATTATTTGTGACGTGAAACTTGGCAACATTAGTAAGAGGATGAAGATTTTGAACATTAAAACCATATACTTTATTTAATTAAAAAAATCAAAGCTCTAAGACAAATTACAATAACGTTAAAACATTTTTGCTTAATTGATTTTTGGATAAATTGACTAAGATTTAAAAAAAATCTTGATATAAAAATAAAGCGATTTTATAACTAAAGGTTTTGAAGCTGCTACAAATGCATGAAGCTAGCCGCAGTGCGGCAACTAATGCGCCTGATTAATAATGTATTACTAGCGTCGTTAGACAGCGGTCTGCTTTGAACTTTTCTGATAACCTTCAAAACGAACCCAACATCAAGAAAAAAAAAACAATAAAAAAAAAACCTAACCATAAAAACTTTTAAAACCAATTGCTCAGCATCACTGACGGGGATCGAACTAGCAACCTTCGCATCACAAACACACTCTCTAACCACTGAGCTACCAAACCAAAGATTAGAAGCGTTTCAGTATACCGCGAAGACAGGGGTAATTCTGCCGATTCGGCCAACGTCGGGTCGCGTCGTGGAACTGAACAGAAAATTTCAATTTCAATTTTCAGAAAATTTCAACAGACCGCTGTCGGAACAAGCTACTTAATGCATTGACTTGGTTTGTTTACTATTTTAGAATGTCTAATACTTCATTTTACGCATGGCCCTCCGCTCGCTACGGGCGCGCAACCAACAAAAACTAACCAATGGCATGCCCAAAATGAAGATTTTTTTTTTACAAAAATAACCTTAAAAAAAATAAAAGAAAACATCGACGGGAATCGAATCCGGGTCGCTATATCACAAACCGAGCATTTAACCACTGAAGCGTTAGAGAACTTGACGGCAATTCATTGCACCGTAAAGACATCGGTATACTGAGGGCTGGGCCCTGCGTTATTGGTCACTCCAAGCTGATTAGTTGTCGTCCGGCGGCTATCCGTAAATGTTATAAATCTACAATCGTAACGGAATTTCGCTCATGTAGTGTGTGTAGGCAACACTGATCAAAGCTAATTATTGATGTTTAAAGATCATGGACTTGAATTATATCGATATTCTAAGCAATCGATGTGCCGAGCCTTAAAAAATAGTCAAGTAACGTTAACAAAAAAAAAGGAAAACGCCCTTGCATAACGTGATTTCATTGGTCTTAAAAATCAGAATGTAGTATACGATTGGATAGGACTGAATGATAAAAAGTGTTGCTGCCCTCTCTCTCTACTTTTTCATGAAATTAAAAAGACAACAAAATTATATAAAAAAATTTAATACAAAACGAATTAATTGCAATCTAGACATAGCCACGTCTTGTGGTACATTTCATTCACTTCTCCATCGGCTTGCGGAATATATGGAATATGCCATACATTTCCATTCTTTTGAGCAACTGCGCTAAAGGGCGGTGGTATCCTATAAAAGGATTATTTTTCAAATAACAAGTCAGTGGTCATAAAGTGTACAATAATTCCTATTTCCATAACAAATCTAGATTTTATATATATTTTGAACTGCTCAGAAACCTACTTTTACCGTCCAAAAGAAATTTGAAAATAGGCTGAAGGTTTAAAACAAAAACAATTTCCTACCTGAAGAACACTTTACCCCAGTCATTAACATTCAACAGAAAATACTGTCTTTGAGACAGCCATCGGTTAAAGAGCGTTTTATATTTTTTCTCCTTTAAAAGGAACTTGTGGCCCCTCATTAGATCCTTGGTCACAATTATTGTGTCTTTTCCCGATTGCATCGCACAGAACAATAAATATGGATCATCCTAAAATGTAAATAATTGTAATTCAAGTATCAAAATTAGCACAGAAATAAGTAAACTAGTCTTACCTGCGATATATTTTGGGTTAGAAAAATACTCGCATTTTCTCGAATGAAATTCCATTCCGGTCTTGGCCACCTTGCCATATGAACCCGTCCCAACATAAGGACAGATTTATTTTGTTGTGCGAAATGGGACACTACTGAGCATAACTAGAAAAAAAAATTAGTTAGATCATATAACTTGTACTTAAATACTGCCCAACTGAAGACGTTGGAACCTAAAACGATTTAGTGTTCACTATTTCCCAAATTGATTCATTAAAAACAAGACATACATAATAAAAATAATGAACTTACTAGTTTTGAATATACATGAGGCCCTTTTCCTTTGCCTGCTGAATAGGCAATATTTAATCCATCTAATACTACATCATATTTCTGCATATTGGCAACAAAAGCCTCAAACTTTTTCATTTCTTCGGGATTCGTTTTAATAAAAATATCTTTCCCGACTAAAGCATTTTTAAAAAACACATCTTTTAAATCTACAAATTCCGAATCAGTTAGGTCCAGTTTTTCCAGTTTGGTATTACAGTTTTCACAGTGTCCTGAAAATTTCACCTAAATAAATAGAAAATCAGATAAACTAAGTTTCTGACGCACTCAATTCGCAAACATTTGTCTTATTTGAGCATTTATTAAGCCCAACTTACTGTTGCTTTATGGCCTAAATTAAACGAATGGACAATATCTGTGACGACATCCTCATTACAGTGCATTTCACTATCCCTGAAAAATGCAAACAATTGTTCCAGCTTCGCGATAATGTTCTCCTTCTTTCGTAGTTTCTTCAAAGTCTTTAGATATGATAAAAATGCGACACTTAAAACTGGTCTTTCTAAGCTCGATGTTTCATGGAGTAAATCCCAAGCTAATTGTTCTTCTTTATTGAGAAATGCAGCAGCAATCAGTGCACTATAAGCCACCGGAGAAACACTGGATGTTTTTTTAATTTCCTGCAAATGTTATCTTAAATATAGTAATATCAATCAATTTATAGCTTTAGTACACTCAAATTTCAACATACCTGTATGCTGTCAATGCAAAGCTTCCACTCTTTTGTCAGTGAAAGAGCCAAAATCATATTTTCCAGCGTTCTTGAATCCAGTACGGGGTTATTTTGTTTAATATCATTACAGATATCTAAAATTTCTTTTTCATCGGCTTTTGACATTTTTTCTTGTTTATTGTCATATAACATCCTAAAATATCTTCCGGCTGCAGCTAAATTTGGTTTCACATTTATTTCTTCCAGATACTTTAAGTAACTTTTGGCCATATCTAATCTGCAAAGTGTCAGGATATTGGTCAAAGATAAACTTGTAAAATCCAGCTAAATATAAAAAAATTGGGGTCTGGTAAAGAATGACCGACGGAATTTCACAACTAAAGCTCTTGTTATAAAACAGTTTGAGAGAAAAAATCTGCGGATCCCCCACATTTGAGCCGAAAAAAAGCCCCCAAAGGTGCGAGCAAACAAAACTAACCCAAGGCATACTCAAAATCAAGAAAAAAATTATTTTTTGGACTTAATTTGTAATTTTTTAAAGAAAGATCCACCGATTTTTGTGTTCTAATTTGTTCTATTTAAGGTAAGCGTTCAAACAAACCAAAGTACAAAATTCTGTGGGTCGTGCCAGAACCTAACCTAAAAATTGAACTAGGCAGGTAAAAATGACATTAAAATCTACGTACCTATTTTGCTGTGATAATGAGCCCATGATCATTCCGTCAATATTTTCCTTATTATATACATGATATATTCTGTTATTTAGCTCATGGTCTAGAACGAACTGTTTTACCTTATCCCAGTCTTGAGGTTTTGTTACCTCAATATTTTCTAGAGCTACACTGACTAAGTCTTCAGAGGTTCTTTTCTTAAAATCCTTATTCCTATTACCGAAATTAGAAAATGCGGAAACTGCTTTGCCGTAGTTCCTTAAACAGTTAAAAGTTTGTTGTAAAAGTCTATTATCTACATTTCGCAAAAACATTTTTTCAAATTAATTATTTATTGGTGTTTGGCTTGAATGGATCAACATTTAACAGCAGAAAGTATGGTTAGGGAGGCGAATGGACATTTTGACACTTGCGTCTACTTACCGCAAATTTTCAACCTTCGGAGCCGCGCAATTGGCATCAACTGTTCTAATATTTCACCTCACGCATGGCGCTCTGCTCGCTTCGGAGGCCCAAGCAAACAAAACTAACCCAAATTAACCCAAGGCAATGCCCAAATCAAGAAAAAAACACCTTGACATATACATGAATTAGCACATATGCATGCGTGAAAGCTGGAAATTGCTGTAGGTAGACGCGAGTAATTTTGAAATTTTTTTGAGCTTCTGTCACAGCCACCAATATCAAAACTTCTTTTATACGTATATGATCAAAACCAGTGTTGCCATTCGTAGCGACTTGTCGCGAAAATAGCGACTTTTTGATGACTGTGAGACATAGCGGCGATTTACAAAAACAAGCCTATTTGTAGCGACTTTTTCGAATTTTGAATTAGGTTAGGAAGTTTTGTTAATCACTGTTTTGCGATTTGGAATTATCGTATTTATCTTGATATTCAAATTATAATTGAGGACCGGGAGCCACTGTCATGTCTGCTCTATCGGCTCGGCTCGGATTAGATAGCATCAGTTGTGGTCCGGGGTCCGGGACTTCCCCGAAATCGATCGTCAAAACCTTTTGTTTTTATTCCATGTTCCATAATTTGTGTGTTCGTCTGCCTAAACTCAATTTAGTGCATTTACCTTCTGCTATAGGCAGTATACTTTATACCAATTGCTAATCAATCTTTAACTAATACATGATAATCAAAATACAACAATGATTGGTTTTGTATTTTGTCCAACGTTTTTCTTATTGGGTAGTGACTAATTAAATTAGTTTTTGATGTGTTGTGTGTTATGTTGTTAGTTTTAGTGAAAACACTATTTTGTTTCTCCTACGTTTTTATTAACTATTTTTCCCTTCCAATTTTATGCAGCAAAATAAAAAATCCTATTCTGTAAAAAACACGTGTTTTTTTTTTTTTTAGGATACTACGCCTTTGTCTGCGTCAGAAGAAAGTAGCGACAAAATAGCGACTTTTCACACCAGGTTGTAGCGATTTTTGGCTTTGCCGCTCTGGCAACACTGATCAAAACAAGCCAGATAGCGCTCAGTTCCGACAACATTGACAGGGGTCTTTTCGATTATTATTTTTTCATAGCTTACTACGTTTTCGAATTCTATAATATAGATAGATAGATAAGCAGCTTCAAAATTCGAATAGTTAGAGGCAGACTTCATAAAAATGCCTTTGGATATAATTAATAGTTTTGAAAATTTACAAAAAGATTTACATCGGCCGTTTTCTATTTTGTTATAACAATTTAATACGACTACGCTTTGGTACCTGGCTAAGATTTCCTGAATAAGTTCGTAAGCATCCTATCTAAATCAACCAATTTAAGAAGCTGAAACGGTGACTCGTGATTGTGAACATTTAAATAAGTCAGTTTACCATAAAATGTACAACTGGCATACCGTTGAGACGTCATGTGTTCTGAACACAAATAAATCTATCGTGTTATATGCGATATTCGTGACACATATCCTAATGTAGAAGGAATATACAGTTACTGTATTTTCTGCTTCGCAAATTTTACGATTATATCTTATGCACGATATTATACGTTTATAATAAGGCAACAACGCAACTGCGGGGCCCAAAACCCTCAACAACTAATTCACCACCTCCAAATATTTCAGCGCAAGTAAGTACAGTTGCATAACTACCGTCCAACATCCAAATTTCCATCAAATCAATCAATGGATTTAGTTTGGTTTCTATGGCTTCAGTACTTTCTTTTTTATTTTTCCCGTTGTGACGAACCAGCGATAGAGAAAAATAACTGTATTTTAAAGCAGGACCACGAATTATTAAATATTTTCATTATTTTGAAAACATAATTGCGATACGCGGTCGGAATACAATAAATAATTGGCCAGCGTTTAGTTGCGCTCCGACAACTGAGAATTGAATATCGCGCATGTCGATGTATAATATGGGACTACGTTGAATCTATACAGGCCGTTGTTTGGACGTTTAGACGATAACAAAATGTAAAGGATACTTAACACCTTCAGTGACATATTAATCAGTGTTGCCAGGTCTTGGTCACTTTGTTTGCACCGAGGGGAGCCATTTTATTCTTAGATTCACTGGAAGCCTTAAGTTAATACTACATATCGGAACAGACGGAATTTAGCCCGATATCAGCTTAATCTTCGGTGCAATCGACTATAAATGTTAAACCTTTGTTTTGTTTTACACAGTTCGTAAACTCGTTTAGTATTTGACAGTGTTTGTTTAAATTTTTCTTAGGCTTTTGTGAGGACGCTGACGTCAGTCCTATCATAAGATAACATCGATTAAAAATCAGGCATGCACATTGCACATTCGCTTTGTGTGGCGTTGCCAGATTTTGCCGTAAGGTGCCAGTATATACGAAGTCATATCAAATATTAATTACGATTAGCGTTCTTGATCAGCAAAATTTCAAAACTTGTCATCCAAGTCTAACTCTTGCAGAATACAGGTAATACTATTAGACAAACCCATAATTAACTTCACTTAACCCAACTAAAAAATGCGGCAACGCTGCTTCGAAGTGTTTGACGTTTGATGCGCAAAGCATTAAGCCTCGTCTGACGCTTGATTGTTTAACCGTACCATTTACTGTATAAACAATGATCGTACGTACCTTCATATATCATATTCTCGAATAATGCTTGTCGTGTTTACATCGATAAAAATTCTATTTAATTTGTCTTGATCGATTAGGACCAAATTTTAGTATCAAATCTTTAAACTCGCACATTTGCATCGACCGAAAAGAGCGCATGACGTCATTTAGTCTCCGAACCAATCATATGATATACTTAGTATCGACTACGGAGGGCTGTAGTATCGACGTAGTGATTGATACAAAGTAATTGAGGGGGTAGTTTAGGTTAAATAGCGTCTCTAGAATTTATTTTTGTCACATTGAGTCAAGGAAAAACGAAAATTAAAATCGTTAAATCATATACCGTCATCTACTGTCACGTGATGAGGTGACAGTAGAAGTACTCAAAGCAGTGGTAGTGGTAGTACTCCACTTGTGGTTTTTTTTGTGTATAGTACACCGGCCGAGAAACGCGTTACATGCCGCGTTTAACGTGTCGCCTGTCCTAAGGTTTGTAAACACAAGTTTGGTTAGATATTTGACATTAACTTCAACATGGCGGTGTCTGTGCTGTGTGATAAAAGTCAGTAGGTGAGTTTTTGCCTTTTTTTTATAAAGTTACGCCCCAAAACACTTCTTTATAGCCGTTTTGCGATATCCAGAAGGTCCATCAAACGACCTTAATAGCGTCATCGTCGAATTGTGTTAGTTAAGGCTTTAAATTGATAGAGTATCGATTCGCCTTACCTGTATACTGTATATATTGTGCTTAGTTGGCCGAGGATAAATACTATTTACAATTTTCATTTGTTTTTGTTCGAGGACCGCTTGCATGTCACGTTTCAGTAATGGGTTCGAAACCTATAATTCGCTTATATCTCTCTTAACTACACTTAAGGGTTTTGATTACAGTAATTGTATAATGCGGAGACCTTGATGACATTAAATTTTTAAATTGTGCCAAATTGTGTGATGTGCCGATGCACGGAGAAGTTTTATCAATAGGAGTTGAGAGTTTGTTTGTTACCTTGGTTGCGGTTGCAGCTTTACATTTTCTGATATTTTTGGCTACATTACATAGGTACCTTTGCCATGTCGTTGCGGATTTATATTTGATTATATTAATGTTTGTGGCGGGAAACGCTAAAGATTTGTCTTCAAATTCTTTTTTAATCGTCAAAAATGTGATGTTTATTATGGCAACATCTTCAAAACAAATGAATGTTTGACAGTAAACACCTACAATGACATGTGATTATTCCTTACTGCCCCTATGGCCAATACAATTATTGTTATTATTTTGTTTAGGTACGTTACCGATAGGAATGTGGTTAATTTGGGTTAAATATATATTTATTTTTCCATTAACTAGATGATGATACATTTATTAGCGTCGATAAAAGCCGCCTTCGGTTCACCACTTTGGATCGAGTCAGATCAGTCCAACTGAACGGTGTTCCATCTTCCATCGTAGTAAAAATATAATTTTTTTTCCCTGCAAGTGAACCAAAATCGACTGGACTGGGATCGCTCAGTAAGATTTTAAGAAAATATCATAATGTCATGTAACTATCATTATTATTTGTTTCATCACTTTGGATCCCTGAACTGATAAACTGAGTCCCAATCCGAATCGAATATGCCTTTAAGGAGGCCCCTGCAATAAAATTATGGTTTGCCAAAGCGCAATTCAAAATCAGAACATTCTGAATGTCTAAACATTAAACAAGAGCCGAAAAGCAAATGCAAAACGTAAACATACCCTTAATTACGTCAAAATAGCCGGTAGAATTTGTACTTAATTATTATTAAACCCAGTTAGCCATGTTTACTTAAATTCAAACAAATGATATCGGTTGCTCGGCGACATGATGATATGGCCGCGAGCGCGACGCGTCATTAAATTAGTGAAACTCTTGCGAGTTAAATATAATTCAAAATGAGTGTGAAATTGGAGAATTGATGCTTAAATTCACTTTTTTTAAGTAAGTTACATATTTTGTAATAATGTTATTCGTGGAATATCTTGTCATTTTTATAAAGAAAACGTTCCGACTGCCGGTATTTTAAAATGGAGTAACGCCGGAAACTGGCCCACGCCCTTTAATTTATTACTATTTACCATCTCTTTATATTATACCTGTTTGAGTGACGCAAGTTATCCGTTTATAAATATTCGTGATTTTGGTTAAGTAAACCAATGAAAACTCACGTTACTATCATGTGGTTGCTGTCAATAGTGACAATCCAATGTCAAGGCTAATTTGATTTGACATCGGCATTTTTTGGTCATATTATTTGAAATGAACACCAGACAGTGTTGCCAACTTATCAATTCTGAAATCCATAGAACTAATCGTAAAATTGGAACAATAGAGGCCATATGACGCATACTATGTTTCTTCTGAAATTTTTGTATGAAGGAATTGAATAAATAAATAAATAAATAAATAAATAAATAAAAAAAAATATGAACAAACAATTTTCTTATTAAAAAACTGAAACAAAGAGTAAAATAAGATTTAAAAAGATAAACCAATTCGAAATAAGTCAGATACCTAATCTAATTTTCACTACTCTTTCTAGTTCTAGAGCTCAAAATATTAAAGATTCAGTTTTTTGCTTTTTGCTAGAATAAACTGAATTTTATTGGTATTTCTCAGTAACCGCTACCTAAAGTCAAGTTTTTGTAATTCAATATCGTTTATTATAAGTACTAGGAAATCGATAGATTTTGTCGCAAATTGGTAGGGTGCTTTCTACATCGGTACATCTGCGATAAATCAATAGAGTTGGCAACGCTGCCAGGCAATGAACGTTTTTGGTAAACGTCACTTTTACTATCACCTGAAATTCCTATTGGTTAGAAATTTTAACCAATTACAAGTGAAAATCAAGCCTACGTATTCCTCTGTGTACCATCAACTCATGAAATGATGCCGAAATTTCTCGATGAATATTTAAATGCGCCAGACCATTAATTTAATCTACTTTCTTTCATGGTATTTCGTAAATAAGTTTTAGGTCGAAATGTATAGGGTTACCAGTTACCATACATTTCGACCATTTACCAAGTTTGACAGCCTGTAAAATCTAAACGGCTAAAGATAGAGCGAAATGGTTTCCACTTTCCTATCTTGGTTTTTCATATGCTATCGTTTGACACTAATTTCCAAATCAAAATCCAAATATGCAATAATATACAGGGTGTTCCATTTAAAATTTTACAGTTCCTACTACTTTTTAGTAGAAGCGGCAACACTGCATTGTCGAAAATATTTTAGCAAGGTAGAGCATATCCGTTTATGCAAAGGACCAAATTTTCAGAATGATTCGTTGAGTGGTTCTCCAGAAACGTGTAAGGTACCATCCACCTTATATAAAAAGTTAAGAGACACACGGTTTTCAGCGAAGCAAAGACGAAGGAGTTAAGCTACGAGGTCGAGGATGCCAAAATTAGAAAGAAAAAAATGCTTTATGAAAAAAAAAAATAAAAAAAAGCAAAAAAAAATATTAAAAAAAAGTGTCCACCTTCACGGGGTCATCAGTGGGATGGTAAATATACCCCCGACTCCCCTGGACACCCAAAATACATATTTGGAAAAAATGGGAAAAATTGAAAAAAAGTAAAAAATTGTTCGGAAAGTTAATAAAAGTATTATAAAACGAAATGAGAAAAAAAATAATTAAAAAAACGAAAAAAATAAAAAAAAAGTCGAGCTTCTCAGGGTCATCATTGGGGGAAGGAGAGGGGGGGGGGGAAATTAAACCTTCCCGAAACCCCAAAAATTTTGGAAAAATAGGAAAATTGAGAAAAACGTAAAAAAATTTTCGAAAAGTATTAAAAAACGAAAAACGAAAAAAAATGAAAAAAAAAAAAATAAAAAAATAGCAATAAAATTATAAAAGAGTATCGAGCTTTACAGGGTCATCAGTGGGGGGGCGGGTGTACCCGCGGATACCCAAAAATTTTCGAAGAAACGGGAAATAATTGAAAAAAAGACTTAAGAAATTGTTCGGAAAGTTAATAAAAGTAAAACGAAATAAGAAAAAAAAATTAAAAAAGTGGCAAAAAACAAAAAAAATGTTCTTCACAGGGTCATCAGTGGGGGGG
Source organism: Pissodes strobi (assembly GCA_016904865.1). Classification (NCBI taxonomy): domain Eukaryota; kingdom Metazoa; phylum Arthropoda; class Insecta; order Coleoptera; family Curculionidae; genus Pissodes; species Pissodes strobi. The sequence continues at coordinate 379,848 of MU182181.1, read as the reverse complement.
GGATACCCAAAAATTTTCGAAAAAGGAGAAAAAATTCGAAAAGAACGTAAAAAATTATTCGGAAAGTTAATAAAAGTATTATAAAACCACACGAAAAAAAAATTAAAAAAAGAGCAAAAAAATGTTAAAAAAAGTGTCGAGCTTCACAGGGCCATCAGTACTGGAAGGGAAATTATACCCGCGAATACCCAAACATTTTCGAAGAAACATGAAATAATTGAAAAAAACGTAAAAAATTGTTCGGAAAGTTAATAAAAG